>JANIVW010000117.1:0-16998 GCA_030555995.1 Isabelozyma heimii
TCGCTCTATAAAAAATAATTTTAAGCAAAAAAATATTTTATTTAAGGACAAGGCTTGGATAAGATGAGCGATAGGGCCGAGTCTGTTCTAATCCGTCAATTGCTCGTTAAAGATATTTCTGACAGAGTTCATCTCCACATCGGTTTAGATGGGCACAATAGTACTCATCAAGGATAGGACAGGAGCCAAAATCTTAAAGCTCCTTTTTTTTTTCATATTCCCTGCTGCGGAAAGATGAAATCGGTGAATTAACTGAAAAGACTTCATGAACAATCTCTTAGACAGGTCCTAAAAACAAAAAGAAGCGTACATGTGCATTGCAGCACCAAACAGCACGTCCTGCATCGTCGATTTTTTTTTCATATTTTTTTTTTTTCAAACTCAATCCAGTGTGGTGGTTCTTTGTGCAGTCACGAAACTAAAATAATAGGATTGTTGGCTCGAACTCTTACATGTGCAAGTGTTGAGGCAAGGTTATTCTATTGCTTTCTCATTTATTCTTCCTCTCGAATGAAGATACGTGGAAAGTCAGCCCTTACAATCCTTATTATTCTTTTATTTCTAAAACTGGGCTTATCCGGGGAATGAAACTACTCATTTTTTCTTGGCACTGATATTTTTGGGTAATTGTGTGTGGTGCTTTTCTTTTTTATTTTTTTTGTCAATTTCCCTCAACATTCGAAGTGCTGCTCCCACTTTTTTTTTTTTTTTTTCGAAATGGGCTTATTCGGGGAATGAAGCTTCGTCCAGTTTTCTTGGCGCTGCTACTTTGTTCTATTGATATGATGCTTTTACTACAGACTGGGGAAATGAGATCCCGAAGTATCCTACTAGCTACCTTTTAGTTTATAAACATGTCCTTCTCTCAAGTTAGTGGCGGACACACCCCATGAGCGAATCGCGGCCCTCCTGTTGAAGCGGGGAACACGTGTTTTTTTTGTAAATTATTTTTTTAACTGTATGGCTGACCTTTTTTTGTTAACAATTGCTTCCGCAAATATAATAAATTATCATAAAATAATATTCGAATTTTTTGAGCCGGGTTTTACGAAAAAGAAATGTTCGACAAAAAAATAATGCTATAGAACTTCGTTACTGTAGTTTCACCCTCGTACTAGCTGTCTCTATCGACGGCTGAGTAAAACGGACGCCCCGTTGTGCCACGTCATATTCTCAGGTACGAACATGCTCATTTGACTAGTTCTTGGTAGAAGAAAACGAACTACTGTAAGGGCGCTGAGGTTCTATTTTGATATACATACTGAAAATATAATTTCATATTATTTTATCAGTTGTCACCGTGAAACTGTCGTACAAACGGTCCCTCTAGAACCTTTCGTAGTCTAGGTGCCTACGTCTATGAAGCCATCCAGTCATTGATGCTGTCATAGCCCTCAATTCGTATGTTATAAACTATATTTAGATATGGTATTCATCATCGATAGGAAGGTTCTATAACATTTCAAATGCCGGCTGTGTGTGTCTGGAACTGGGGGCTTAGCCGGCATCTGGTTCAGATCCCGGGAAGTTTGACTCAAAAAAAAACTATAACCCCTCGTGCACCAAATTGTGCCTCCGCGGGCGGTGATTGATTGTATTCCATGTTAGAGGCTGATCCCGGTTTAGGACATATTGCAGAACAAGTCAAGATCTTTGTGTATAAAGGTAGTCTTCTTATTCACCAAGCCTCAGAATAGAATCCTATTTCACCATCCTTTGCCGGGATGGGCAATGCCCGGATTGCAGTCACAAACAATAATAGGTGATATTTTTTAAAGGGGCTGGTCTGAAAATTTCCATTTCGGTGATCGACCGGCAATTGGTGAACCAACCATAAACAGTAAAAAGGAAACTTTTTCTGCAGATCTCCATCAGCCTTGCATTCTGTTTTCGGTGTTTGCTCCTTTGTTGCTCCATGGCGCCTCCCTATCAAGTCGAGAATATGCAAGAGGGGAAATGCCGAAAGCCTTACTCTCGGTGATTGAAGGTAAATATGTTGAAGTGGAGATGTATTCAAAGCCTGTGACTTTTGGTACTGAGTTATTGAAAACTTGTAGAAATTATGGCGATAGAGAGAGAGCGCGGTCCTTCGATTAGTAAGCATTACTAAATATGCCGACCTTCGAATAATCTAAGAGCATAAATTACTGAATTAAAACTGGCGATCTCCCGCTCCAAAAAGTTTGACAACATGTTCTATGCCTTGAAATGGCCCCCTTCTCTAACAGTATTGGCTACATGAAAGAATTTTGTGTTTTGTTTCCCGAATCGTATTTGCACACTAGATCGGTAGATAAAATTTTCTTGTCCTTCAAGGCTTAAGATATCGGATCGATTTCTTTTTTTTCAGCCCACCTCACTAAAAAATTTTTTGGAATCTTGCATTTCGGCATTTGAAAGTAGAGGAAAAAAAGGGAATTCTTTCAGTTCAATCACCGCATGCACCCTTTAATCCCCATGAACTTAGACATAAATTTAATGACGATGTATGTTTGTGACGTGAGCTTAATTTTTTTAAAGGTACATCACATTTTGGAAACAAAATAACTTCACCGCCGAATAACCGTGGAAGTGCTTCCATTGCCGTTTTCGACCATTCTGAAGGTTTCTTACGTAACTATTACGCGAATACACTTTTATTGTATCTGATACCCACTTTTATTGTAGCTGAGACAAACTTGTATTGTAGGCGGCAACAGGTGGTAAATTTGTTTTCCGCCGTAATTTCACCATTCCGTCATCCCATGACTGTGATGTTGTCTTTAGCCGACGATCGATGCTTTTTTTAGAATCAAATAAACTTTGACGTTGATAGTACATATCAGTAAATTTCTACTGCTTATTAGTTGATACTTTATTGGCTTGTTTATTATTTGAAACGACTAGATCTTGTCACCACAATTTACGACCCCTTCCAACCTGTCAACGTGATTATGGCCTTCCTGTTTCAGGTTCAACCGCACTCATCTTGATTGCTAAAAATACCCAGGTTCACTTAATAAAGTTCAATAAGCCCTTTTTAAACTTCAGGCTTACCACCTAAGGTATATGAATCTACATCACGTTATGCTAGTTGTTAGTCCCAAGCTAAAAATAAAACACGATTGCCCGTAGAGGTATTGACAGCGCATCCGGCATAGGCGTAATCTCGGCGAAACTTGCGCTTTTCCATTTTGCGTCTTTATTTTTCAAAAGATAACTGAAACTTTAAGCTTTGGTTTGAATTGCGTTGCCAAAGGTTAATTTTATTTTAAATTTTGGTTATAGAAGTCGGCTAATAACAAGGCCGATAAAGAAAGAATATTTCATAGTGTGCTTTTTTTTTTTTTTTTCTTTTTCTTTTTCGATAATTAACAGACATTTTTGCTGATAGCGGAAAATACTTTATTAATGATCATATGACAACGAGCAACTCGCGTCTTTTGTTTGGTCATTTTTGCTTTTGCTATCTTGTCCTGCCAATTTCTTTATTTATCCGCTTCCGTCAATCGGACAGTTTGAAAATCGGTTAATATAATTTTTCTCGGACGTTACTTTCATGGCGATTATGTAATCGGCTGTTGCGAAGCTGTCTTGTAGGCGGATTAAGACGACATGCAGTTAGCCTATTGATCGTCGCATATCATCTGGCACATCCTCAGCAGCCACTCGTCAGACATATTTTTAAAATTGTATGACCACTAGTGGGTGAACACATGCTGCAACGAGTTGGAGACGCAAATTAAAAATTTCATCTCGCAAAGCTTTTAATAAAGATGTAAAGGAGTTAACCCTGCAGCAAGCGACGTCAACCATTGTAGTTTATATTTGGGTACATTTGCTTATCGTTTATCCCACATGATCGATCAATATTCGAGTGGTCCAGCCAACATATTTAGCTAAGCCTAGTGCGTATTTGACAGATTGAGTGATTTTTTGAGAATTTCACTTTATTTCTGAAACCTTTTTGAGTATATGAAGAAAATAATAGTCGAATACTCTGCATGTATGATGTAACGAGTGTTTTTTAGAAATATAATGGTTATCAAAAAGTGTCTGAATGTTGGTTTTCTTTGGTTCTGGCCAGCATTAGGACCTCGATCCCTTATAACAATAGCTTTTGCGGGGACATTACCTTACATGCATACTAAAGTCTATTTGTAGAGTCTATATCCACAACTTCAATATGTCAAATTTTTGACGTTTTTTTGGTTTCAGTCCGAATCCCGAACTCAGTTTCCTTCATATCTCGAATATTTGCACTTTTTCTTACAAAATCAAAAAATTTGAAAAATTTAAAAATTTTGAAAAAAAACTTAAATTCTCCCCTTCTCTTATTTAATCCTTTCTCTCATCATCTTCCACCCCTGGGCTTTCCTTCTTTCCCATGCTGTCCAGTTTTTTTGCACCCACCTTTGATTCCATACCCCCAATGACCAAATCGGGACGAGGTCACGTGCAAGAACGTTCTGGAAAAAAAAAAAAATCCCCGGAGGTCAAAAATTTTTCGTTGGTTTTCCACTCACAGTCGGAAACGATTTGGTTGAAAAATCATTCTTTTTCTGTTGAAATATAAAGGCGTGAAAAAAAAAAAAAATCATCCACTTCCAATCATTGGATAACCTAGTTATTTTTTATCATCCGTTAAACAATGTTAAGATCTACTCGTCCATCTTTAAAGAAAACCGCTGCCTCATTGGTTCGTCACTACTCCCACAAGGAATTGAAATTCGGAGTTGAAGGTAGGGCTGCTTTGTTGAAAGGGGTCAACACCTTAGCTGATGCAGTTTCTGTTACTTTGGGACCAAAGGGTAGAAATGTGTTGATTGAACAACAATTCGGATCGCCCAAAATCACCAAGGATGGGGTTACTGTTGCCAAATCCATCACTTTGGAGGATAAATTCGAAGATATGGGAGCCAAATTATTACAAGAAGTTGCCTCCAAAACTAATGAGTCCGCCGGTGATGGTACCACTTCTGCCACTGTTTTAGGTAGATCTATTTTCACTGAATCCGTCAAAAACGTTGCTGCTGGTTGTAACCCTATGGATTTAAGAAGAGGTTCTCAAGCTGCTGTGGAAGCCGTGGTTAACTTCTTACAACAAAACAAGAAAGAAATCACTACGTCGGAAGAAATTGCCCAAGTTGCTACTATCTCTGCCAACGGTGATACTCACATTGGTAACTTATTAGCTTCTGCCATGGAAAAAGTTGGTAAAGAAGGTGTGATCACCGTTAAAGAAGGTAAAACTTTGGAAGATGAATTAGAAGTCACTGAAGGTATGAAATTCGATCGTGGTTTCATTTCCCCATACTTCATCACCAACACCAAATCCGGTAAGGTTGAATTCGAAAACCCATTGATTTTGTTATCCGAAAAGAAAATTTCTTCCATCCAAGACATCTTACCATCTTTGGAAATCGCCAACCAAACCAGAAGACCATTGTTGATCTTAGCTGAAGACATTGATGGTGAAGCCTTGGCTGCTTGTATCTTGAACAAATTGAGAGGTCAAGTTCAAGTTGCTGCTGTTAAGGCTCCAGGTTTTGGTGATAACAGAAAGAACACTTTGGGTGATATTGCCATTTTATCCGGAGGAACTGTTTTCACTGAAGAATTGGACTTGAAACCAGAAAATGTAACTGTTGATTTGTTAGGTTCTTGTGGCTCCATCACCATCACCAAGGATGATACCGTTATCTTAAATGGTGAAGGTTCCAAAGAAAACATCCAAGCCAGATGTGAACAAATCAAACAAACCATCGATGACAAACAAACCACCGAATACGAAAGAGAAAAATTCCAAGAAAGATTGGCCAAATTATCCGGTGGTGTTGCCGTGGTCAAAGTCGGTGGTACCTCTGAAGTTGAAGTTGGTGAAAAGAAAGACAGATACGAAGATGCTTTGAATGCCACCAGAGCTGCTGTCGAAGAAGGTATCTTACCTGGTGGAGGTACTGCTTTGATCAAAGCTTCTAAGACCTTGGATGAAGTTAAGGCCACTGCCGAAAACTTCGACCAAAAATTGGGAGTAGAAATCATCCAATCTGCCATCACCAAGCCTGCCAGAAGAATCATTGAAAACGCTGGTGAAGAAGGCGCTGTTATTGTCGGTAAGATCTATGATGAACCATCGTTCAACATTGGTTACGACTCCGCCAAAGGTGAATTCGTTGATATGATTGCTACTGGTATCATTGATCCATTCAAAGTCGTTAAGAATGGATTAGTTGACGCTAGCGGTGTTGCTTCCTTATTGGCCACCACTGAATGTGCTATTGTCGATGCTCCTGAACCAAAGTCTCCAATTCCAGCTCCACCAGCCGGAGGTATGCCAGGAATGGGATTCTAAGTCTGAACGATATTTATGATAATTAATTACTCCGTCTTCTCTGTAAATAGCTTTATAAATGGAGGTTTTTAATCATTGCCTGAGAAATGAACGTATTTCGCATCTAAAAAGAAGTTGTATTTCGCATCAAAAAAGAATCGCTACGCATCAAAAAAAAAAGAAAACTTCTCTTCTTATGTTTGAGCTGATAACCACCAATGGCGAGGAACTGTCTGTGCGACTGAAGCTCAAGCGAAGTGATAAGCTCCTACTGGAATACATACGACTAAAGAATGGTCAATTTTCAACGCAGAAAGACCGTTTCCCTCTAGGACCCCAAGACACTTACGAAGTATGGAACGGGGACGCGAAGGATGAAGCGAGAATAGAAAAGGAATCAGAGAACGAAGAGATGACAGAGAAAGAACCAGAGGATGACGAAGATGAAGAAGGAGCTGATAACACCGTTAAGAGTCATCTACGAAAGTTCGTTAACGAGTTTGATACAACAAACTCTTGGTATAAAGCCAGTTTTATCATCCGTTCCCGAGGTTTGGAAGTGCTACCGACTTACAAGCACTACAACAATTCTCGTCGTGGACTCTTAAAACAACATGTTCATAACTTGAACATCCTCCTCCACTTGAATATCATGAAACGAAACTGGGCCGTGGCCTACAAAATCTTCTGTTTGCTCATAAGAATCCCCAAGGTCGATGTCCGGTCCATCTGGCCATTGGGAGTACAAATTTTAATGGAGTATAATAAAGCAAATAAAGACGAGGTTTTCTTCCAATGGCTACTATCATTTTTCTCCAGTAATAAATACATCTATACGCGAGACTCCACAAGAAAGATCCACACCAAAAGTGCCCCGGCGTGGAAATCAGGATCAAAAAGCCATGCTCCGTTGTTCGTGATTACTAGCTTATGGAATCTCATGAGTAAGAATGATTATGCAAAGGTTCTGGAGTCGTTAGACGAACTTTTGTTAGAACCTCCGTACAACAATGAAGGCGTATTTTACTTCCTACGAGCCATTTGCTTGATTTGCAAAAACACAGAGGTTATAAAGCAAATGGACAGCGATGACGAAAGCACTACGAGAAGAAAGATTGTAGAAACCAATAGACAAATTAAATCAGACTTGAAGAAGTGTGATGAGCTCAAATTTATCTATCCAAGGGCCCATATTACCGACCAGATTAATGTGATCATGGATCGTCTCGATATGGAACGAAGAGTAGACTCCGAGAGCGAAGAGGGTGAGTTAATTGGTTTCAACTACGAAGAAGGAGAGGAGGAGGAGGAGGAGGAGGAGGAAGAGGAGATAAAAGAGAAGACAGATGAAGAAGTCTCTGATAGGCAGCCCAATGAAGCAATTCCTGATAGACAGGCAAACGAGGACGAACTTGCTTTTGATTTCGACATCGACTAATGATAACGATATAGACTGTAATTTATGTAACTTTACCATGTACTACAATTTGTAAAAGCACCATTTATTCATAAGAGTTCATTAGAAAGTAGTCAGTTGATAAATTTCAGTATTATCAATGATACGTAAATTAGCACGATCGTATTGGGAGAGTGTCAAATCAAACGTCCCGTCGGCGAGTTCATTAATAGGCAAGATAGACCAGTCCATGGGTATTATTGACAGTGAAGGGCTTATGTTGACCAGTAAAGGAGGAGGAGGGTATCGGATAATAGGATTATCACTGAAATTGTGGGTGGTTTCAGTCGTAGCCCTAGGAGGAGTAGCAATTCCATTATTACCAGGTATTATCACGTTGTCATTGTCAACTTCGTGGTTTGTTTCAGGAGGAACAGCGGAAGTTGGAGGAGATTCCGTGTGAGGCTTAAACACATTCCTTCTACACAAGGGACAATTCTCCGATCTTTCCAACCAATCTTTCAAGCATCCCATATGTAAAATATGATTACATCTCAATTTCTTGGGGTACTTTCTTAGAGGCATCTTCTTGTTATAAAGCTGCTCGTATTCATCGATACAAAGCATGTCTTCTCGACAAATAATACACAAGTTGTCGGATTCCAGTAAATCTTCTTTTGAAGCATTCTTTAGTTGACTATCAAGTCTTTTGCTCGATTCGATGAAGGAGAGAAGTTGCTTAATTTCGTGGATAATTTGTTTGATCGATGAATACGTTCCTTGGAACATGGAGATTGGCAATGAGGAGCTAGAATGGAAAGTCAACAAGTAGATACAAGCAAGATAAGAGATGGCCTTTAAAGCGGCACAAGCAATGTCAATGCTTTTACTATAGTAGGGTTTATTTTCCCAGACTTTTTCATCGTCATCGTCATCATCATCGTCATCTTCTAGGGGAGAATGATGATGACCCCCATTACGATAAACTATTAGTTCATAGATGTTCAAGAGCAATTTTGAATAGTAACCCAAGCCTTCTACACCTTGAACAGCAAATTGAAAGCCGATTAACAAGCAAACGACCGAGTTGACTCCTTGGAATACGTCATAGGCTAGAAATTTGGCAATGGAGAAATCAATGAAGAACGTGAAGCTTGCTAGCCAGAAATAGAGGCTATTGGTGTAGCTTGTCACTATGGACAAAAAGCTGAGATTACCATTGTTTGAGTTATTCACCACTTTCAAATGGACCAAATCCACTCGGTCAATTAGAATGATGTGGAATATCTTCGATAAGATGGTTGTGTGGAGCAATAAACAGTTGAAGATGATATTATCATCGTTGCTCACTACCAACAACAAGTTGATCACCAACATGGGTAGGGTTTCGAAGATGTGTTCACTCTCAATGAGCCTCAATTCTCCGAAAATAGCCATTATGATGATCTTCCCCACCAAGAAGTAGGCGAAGAAGAGGAAATTGACAAATATCGAAAGTTTATAGCCATCTGTCAATTCGCTGATTAGGGAAAGGAAGTTGGTGGTGACTTTCAATGAGTCGAAGATCGACCACGCCAAAGATATCACCGACAACACCGAATATAGGATTAAGTACTTGGTAATCCGCGATAATGCCATCTTTGCTGAGAAAGAAAGTGATAGACGTGTGCCAAAAGGTGACGTTTAATGATTTTGCGGTGCGGTATATGAACGGAACATGCAAACAGCCGATTCCCCTAAATTCCGGTGCGAACTTCCGATTTGCGAGCTGCTAAATGTCTCGGATGAAACCATTAGCTGTTCATTGATAGTTTATGTATTTGTCTCCGGATTACTGGTGGACTGTAAGAGGTGAAGAGCGGAATTTCGAAAAAAAAAACCGGTTATTGAAGGCCCAATCTGGGGCCGAACCTGCGAAATACGAGGGAAATTTGCAGCAACTACAGTGATCTATTTCCGGATGCTATAACTGGAAACTACTGCTTATTCTTGCAAAGCAAAGGACTTTCTTGAGTCATTGTTGTATCATTGTTGTATCTTGGTAGGTATTGGAATCCAATTATCTATTTTACATATTCTATACAGATTCTATAATTACATTTTTCTTCTTTTATAGAAGTTTTCCTTGTCGTGGAAGATGGGTATTTTGCTAGTGTAGGACTTTGTAGGTGAAAGGACAGCCTTTATAGGAGGGAGGCCAATTTTTGTAGGGGAGAGATCAGATTTTGGAGGCACATTGGTTGTAAGTTCAGGGAGAATGCTAGGGGGCTGGAGAGAGTTAATCTCCTTTAATGGCGATTTGATAGAATGTGCACTTGACTTCGAAGGCAGCGTTGAAAGCTCCCGAAATTGACTCGACGTCGAGTCGGGACCACAATATTGGTCCGATAGTATTATAGCCTGGTTATCTGATTGCAAAGTGTTAATATAGTTATGGTGAAGGTTTAAACTGTCATTGAAATGATTGAGGGAAGAGGGCATTTTGAAAATCTTATTGTTTAAATCAATCTTAGTGAGTTTGCTCTGAATGAGGTCAGATGTTTTGGTGATATTATCTTGGTAATTGGACTCAAGTCTAGTGTATTCATCATTAAACTTGGTGACATTATCAACAATAAGATGCGAATTTTGGCACAAATCACTAACCAAAGATTCATTATTGAGGGTAAATGGAGTGCTTTTCATACTTGAATCTATCAATGACTCCAATTGACTAATTAATCTTTGCTTGATTTGTTTATTCTGTTCTGATTGATGACTCTTGAACTTATTAACCAAAAAAACATTATTCTGCTTGATCAAATTAGAATTGAGTCCATTTATATCTTCCACCGTAGACAACATCTGGGCATTATATTTACTAATCATTGATGCAAAATCATCAAGCTTTAGATTGTTATTGATCAAGTCCTTAATATTTAGTTCATTGATCAAATTCATTAAATCATCATGGAACTCATTTATCGATGCTTCAAACTGCTGGTTGAAAACATCAAACTCATCAACTAGACTTAAATTTACTAAACCAGTCAAGTTTTTTATATTCTGTCCAATTAATTTGGTTATTTTATCCTTTTCCACGTTGAACTTTTCATTCACCTGCGATATTTGTTGATTCAAGCCTTCCACACTGATTTCATGATTTTGCTCCATTACCTCCAATTTACTACGCAAACTAGCAATTATATTATCCTTTTCACTTAGCTGTGAGTTTAAAAAACTGATTTTGGACGTCGACTCTTTGATGTTGTTTTCATAATTGCTAAACCTATTCAAAAAATCATTATAATTATCCATACTCATTTTAATTCCCTGCTCTTTATCTTTGCATGCCAACAAATCCTTACTTAACCGATTGATTTCCAGAGACAAATCGTTTATCAAAATTTTTTTCATAACCACCTCATTATCCTGGGGTAGTTGAGGTAAATTCTTGATATTCTTGGCCTTTGAAGCATAGTTAAGGGTGGATAATGTTTCAGCTAGGTTAATTTTAGCTGGAGATATTGTGGCTATCAAACAAGTCTTGGTATTTCCTCCAAGAGAATCCTGAAGGAAATGGGTCAACTTCGAATCCCGATAAGGAATGAAGTTCAAGTCTTTGTGTTCACTTAGTAAATTAATGATTTTACCTAAAGTCAAAAGACTCTTATTAATTAAACCCGCCTCTTTGGCTCGCTCGAACTTTGCGCCTGACTTATTGATGTTTTCGGACCCTGCGAGATCTACCAAGTTGAATTTGGCATGAGTGAATTGGGTTGGGTTAATCTTTTTATATAAATAAATGGTGAAGATTGTATGGGAACGAGACGAGTTATCATTGAGGTTAGTGGCTGCCATTTGCCTTTTGCTTAAACAGTTTTTTAACAACTTTAGACTTTGGTTCACATTCGTCAAGTTTACCTGTTTAAGATTATTGATTTTTATCTTGGAGTTGGTACTTAGTATTGATAACTTCAATCCTTCGTCATTGAGTAAGTCTACTAGTTTCTCTTTGTATATTTCAATAAATGAGCATTTTACGAGATACTCATCCAGTAGTTGATCAAACAAGTCATGCAAAATCAGAGGAACTAATCCATCATTACTTTCATGGCCATACATGGTGTATGTTTTCCCAGTTCCTGTCTGTCCATAGGCCAAAATAGAGACATTTAAACCATTCAAGAAGTCCTGAAGTAGGGGATTACCAATATTCTTGAAAATTAACTGTTGACTAGCTTGGCTTCCGTAAACTTGGTCCACTTTAAACGTCTTGGAGTTCAAGAGGGTATCATGTTTGACGGTCACATAAGGGTTTTCTGGAGAACAACAAACATCATTATCCAATTCCACCACGTTATTCGACTGGGATGCGACTTCCTGAGGATTTCTACCCCGACATCGCACAATTACTTGGATATTGGACATGGTAGAGACGAGGAGGAACAGATAAAAAGGTAATCTCAAAACATAAACAAAGCGAAGAAAATCAAACACGTAAATAGAAAAGACCCAAACACCTCTGAAAAGCCCAAACACCAGTATCAAGCTGACAGCTACTTGGAGAGAGGGACAGGTGGTTGATTTACATCAATGAACGGATGGGAGGAATACTAGTGAAATTACTTTGTTTATTACTATGTAGAGGTTCCAGATGGTGCAGCTTCGAGAAACAACCACACACCAGAGGGCACTTGATGAGTTATCACTTCAAATTTGTACAGTTCCAGGAAACATTAATTAGAGGGTGCCAGTGGTATAGCGCGTGGTCGAAAACGGCTCCTTCCACGGATCATTACGCCATTATGTCGAAGAAAAGATCAATCAAAAAAGTCGTCGTCGTCGTCGTCATTATCCTTACGATTGAAGATGATCTTGGTGGAAGACTTCTCATCCTTAGATAAGTTCTGCAAAATGTCGACAACATCTTGCTCGTTGAGCTTTCTGGAAATCGCGTTCATTGATACCAACTTCATAATATATTGTTCAACCGCCTCTGCTCTATCGGGTCTGACGATACGGACTCTGCTCAACCTCTCGCGAGCGTTGTTGTCCAAAATCGTTGACAAGTTGGCACTCTGCGGTGTTTGGGCTTTTGAAGACTGCAACTCGGCCAATCTCGCCTGTCTGATGGCGTTCAACTCAGAATCATCCATGTCGTGTGAAGAAGAGAAGATTAAATGATAATCAACTTTTCAGCGGTGTGTATATAACTATTTTTTTTTTCTTTTATTTTCTTTTTTGGCCAATTTTCTGGTGATAATTGACCCAGGAAACTCCATCTTCCCACCTCCGCTTCCTTTTCTTCATTAGACATGAGTCAAGATAAGAACTTATTAAGGAAATATAAGATTGTGTTTCTTGGGGATCAATCCGTCGGAAAGACGTCTTTGATTACCCGGTTTATGTACGACACCTTTGATGACCAATATGCTGCTACGATAGGAATTGATTTTTTGAGCAAAACAATGTATTTGGAAGATAATAAAACTATTAGATTACAATTATGGGATACTGCTGGACAAGAAAGGTTTAGATCATTGATACCCTCATACATAAGAGATTCACATGTTGCTGTAATATGTTATGATATTACCAATAAGAAGTCATTCAATAACCTTGAGAAATGGATTAATGATGTTAAATTGGAAAGAGGGGAAAATGTTATAATCATTGTGGTTGGTAATAAAAGTGATTTGAGTAGTAAACGACAAGTGAATCCGGAAGATTGTCAATATTTGATTGATAAGCTTGGGGTTAAATTTTGCATAGAGACCTCCACCAAGGCTAATCATAATGTGAAGAATTTATTTAAGAAAATTGCTCAATATTTACCTGATTTCAACCAATCTTCTACTGAGATTGCTCCACCAGAAACAATTAATATCAACATCGATAATAACGAGCCAAAGGCAAGTAGTTGCTGTTAGCATACTGAGGTGATTATAGTTAAGTTTTGGGGATATTGCATCGTGTATAGTTAATCAGATCATCTGAATATACTGTAGATAGTAGGGGAAGATGTGTGGATCTTGACTTACAAGCTTGATCCGCAGATCCAGGCACCAAAGATGCTGCTGCAGAGATCCAAAACTCAAATTTGTAGTGTCCTACTTATATTTGATTTCTTAGAAATAAATGTTACATTAATGAAACATGATCGTAACCCCGTGTTGCATTCAGCTGAATCAATATTAGAAGGATCTAGTTGAATAGCATGCTATATCCATATTGATCATGGCGTTGCACAATGCAAATACGTACTTAGGAATAACAATGTGACCTGATTTTATGTCATAGTTCTCTTAAATTCCGCTGCATGGTGATATCTGAGTGCATAAAAGTATGGCTTTCTATTTATAGAGTTTTTAGCGTATTTCGAGTACACGTTAATGTCGAGCTTACTTAGGCGTTTGTGCCCAGACTGAAAAAGTGCCCTGGGAACGAGTTAGTTGAGAAAGAAAATGATCGTAGCATGTATTGCTGAGACTGAAAGATTCAAATTTTCTTATCTTCTTAGTCACGGTTGTTAGGGTTCTGTAGACTTCTACAAAATTTAGTACGATCTATAATGAAAGGCACTTCTGTAGTCCATTTAATGTCTACAAAGGCGTTGTACTGAAAAAGATCTTTTACTGACAGCAGACTTCTATTCCAAGGACTTGACTTGATTATTTCAAATAAACTAGCGATGGAAAAATTTTTCGTCAAATTGAAAATAGACTTTTAATATAGGTTTTGGACGTCAGTGGATATCGAAGGTATGCATACTAGTTATGCCGGAAGCATGGCATCCACAACTAGCTGCATAATCCCTTACCACCATTATTGAGGGTCACCTTTAATATAAGCTATAAATCTATCTTTAGCTCAGATACAACTAATTGACTGCCGCTTTGAAATGAACCCATCACGAATGTCAGTGTACTACGATTACGATAGAGAATTAGGTTGTCACACCCTCATAGGTATATGTAAGGTTCGTAAGCATACTTCCGCATCTACGATGCTATAGAGTATTTTCCGACATTCCGCGGCAAAAAGGGTTGCAGCCAAAACATGCATGGAGAAAAAAGTCTGCATTGACAGGCAAACAATGTGAGAAGGAATGGAACGGCAATGTGACAACTCCGATTATTCAGGGAACTGCCTTGAAAAGGTCTGGAACAGTGTCGTGATAAGTCCGTTCGTTCAGGCAGTGATGTGACAATTCCGATAATTCGTCCTGGTGAGACAAGAGCCAGCGCTTGCTGCATATTTGGTCATTACGTCAGGGTACGGTATAATATTGCGGCCATGAATAGCTTCATACTGAGCCCACTAGGAAGTTTGTTCAGGGCTTGTTCACAAAAAAGCTGCTAAAAAATACACCGTCACTGCATTGAAAAGTCCTGGGAGGACATTTGCTGGAGATACATTCTCTCTGTTCTCAAATTACCCATTTTCGTCCGTTACAGGAGCAGTTACCAAGACCACACAGGTGGAAATACAAAAATACCTCTTTTCATTCTAAAGGTATCTTCGAGCGCAATTTATTGTCTTTCCATTCGTTTGCATATTTGTTTCTCTCCATTCGTTTCCTTAATTTGTATCCCATTCGGTCTTGTTTTGTTACTGCATTCGGTTCTCTTGTTTTGAAGTAGTTTACACTCCCCTACCCTGTTCGCTTCTCTGCTGAATTACTGCAAAATACGCCCTTGCATGGCACCAACTCAGCCGTTGACACCTTGTCAAAATATTGTAAACTGTCTTGTATAGGCAATTGACAAAATAACAACACCCCCTGCGGAACACGCAATGAACCATTCATCCCTTTTCTATTTTACCTACTAAACTTTACTCACGTCTAAAGTTTCCCTCATAAGGAAGACGAGTTTTGATATTTCCCCTACTGGATTAGCATTGTAGATCGCTTACCCGTGTGAACAAGCCCAAAAAAAGCTATCGCCGTGAGGCGTTTGTCTGCTCATCGAGAATGTCAGATGCGCACTTATGTCATCGCACAGCGTGAATTGGGGAAACCGAAGAGGGGGAGGGGGGGAACGCCGAAGAATAGAACCTATTCACGGGCAGGGGAAGGGAATGTACATAAGCGACGTATGTCAATTACGGCGGTGACTATGGCAACGAAGGTAAAACAAATCGGCACGAGAAAGATAGAATCTGGATGCATCTTTGGAGCCGGCTCCGCGCAAATGGCCAAAAGGGGAAAGCGAGTCAACATAACGGAATTAAACCGTGTCGCTTGCCAGATGGGGCAGAGTCGCCAGATGGTGGAATTTTTAGCCTTACCATGAGCCCAGCGCCGCTGCAAATGCACTCGGCTGCTCGGACGATAGTCAGCAGCCGCCTGCCGTGGACCTAGATACTGGGGAGGAATGTCGTGATTTCAGACTCGCTAACCACCACCATCTGCCCCCCCTCTCTCTCACCCCTCATTGTGAGGCTCCATCTACTGACCTTCCCCTTTCGGAGGTGGTCCGCAGTGTCATCCCCTTTTTCGCTGGATTTTTACCCCTCGTAAACAAGCGGTGACAAAAAATAATTTCCCATGTATATGCGGACATGTTCATGCGTGCAATGCATCCAGGCACAATACACAACCATTCGATTCCATGTATTCACCATCTGATAATCGGTACTGTCGATGACTTGGGTGAATACCCCACCTATCATATCGAATGTTTTTTCGTTTGTTCTTCGATTTAACCGACTCTGCAGTGTCAGCCATCTGCCAGTTACTATGGCACGTCACGGCTTACTCTCCTCCTTGAGAGGTGCCTGTTTTTGTGTGAAACTAAAAGACACGACTATATATCACATTTTTTGGCTCTGTCTGTTCATCTTTTTTTGTAATATTTTTTTCCTTCTTATTTTTATTTTTTTTTCTCTTACAAAGCCTTATTTTATATACTATTTTTATAACAAAACTGCGATAACTCCCCTTTGTCCTTCGGTTTTCTTGCATCTTCAACATATCGTCTTGGGGTTATTATTTTAATCCTCGTCTTCGCATTACTGTTTTTCCTTTGTTTCTTTTTTTTTTTTTCATATTATTTTTTACCATTCTCTTTTGTACTTGATCTTTTTTTTTTAGTCAGCTAAACATCCGTACCGTATATTCTGGCACACCCAAACAAATATATATACGGTTTGTCTCCTAGTTTATTTTTTTTCCTCCATCTTTTTTTTTTTTTTTTTTTTTTCCTTCGCCCTGTCGTTCTTTTTTTTCCCCTCCCCCTAACAAGCCACCAACAACAATGTCTCTCCTAGATAAGAACGATAAAATCAAATTGAAGAGGCCTTC
>JANIVW010000118.1:0-16714 GCA_030555995.1 Isabelozyma heimii
ATATAGATCCGTACCTCCCACTCCCTGTGAATATAGATCCGTACCTCCCACTCCCTGTGAATATAGATACTACAGGACGTTGGACCTTTGTCACAGAAGTAACAACATGATACTGGGTACCATGGTGACCACCATGTGCCTGATTGACCTGTTTGCCATTCTCTAACTGTTGTAATTTTATCACCTGTAACCGTACAGCGCTTAGCCATGGAGTTCTGAGTAACATTAATGCTGTCTGCATTGTAGCTGTCACTAATGACTTCATAATAGATACCGTTGTATGGATCAATAATAGCCAGAGCATTGTCACTGACTAGATCAAGTAAGATCTCATTGCTCATATTGATGTCGTTGGTTAAATTGAAAACTAGACCATCAACATCAGGCAAGTTAATCACGTCATATGATACATTAGTAGTATCAATATCTTTTGCTGACACAACTGCCATCATTACGGCCAAAAACAAAATAATCATCCTATTAATTGAGGCATAATTTTTGGGAGAACCGGATTTCATTTCTGTATATCTTACTTCTTGTTTACCGCAATTATATATTTGTCCTGCTATAGTAGAATTATATTGCGTTGCTATCATGGTAGTGGGACCACAAGGAAAAGCTTGGATATCAGAGTCACTCATGATAAGTTCATAAGATCTCTTAGTATAGTGTCTATTTGGTAGCCTAGCTAAGTTGATATTGCGAGTTAGTACTTGTTACTTTCAACCGGGTACTATATTCGCAGCCAGCAGGTTAACTGTTTTCTATTGTAAGATAGAAGACTAAGATCAGCTATGGGGATTTGAATATGAAACAAATTTGCAAACTATCAAAAAAGTCTACAAAGCTTGAGATATTGAGTCCAATTTATATCTCATATCCTCCGTGGCCCTTCTCAATTCCGTTTCGGACACCTTTACTGAATCCAAGGGCTTCCTTCCTGGTGATTGTCATAAGCTTTGCTTAATTCTACCTTGTGTGACTCCTTAATCGCACCTAATGCCTCGAAGTATCAAGAGAATGTTCCTTAGTGAGAGCCCCAAGAAAAATGTCAAAGTGCAAGGCAAATCTTTATTGTTCTATTAAAGTCTTCAGAGTATTTTTTATCTTTGTTCAATTGACGTGAAAGCGTACTGCACGCTTTAAATAATTTTTTAGTGGTCAATAACATGGAATTATTTCGCATACAGTACATAATATACAATACCCCACAAAACCGCGAGCTCTGACCACGGAAAAATCTTGTGAATAAGCTATTGCGTTTATCATATCTATTCACTCTTAAAAATAATTAAGTTGAGAACAAGCAGCCTTTTACATACGCACTGCCAAAGGCGTGACATTAGAAAGGGATTCAACTTCAAAGTTAAGTATCATTTGGAGTTAGCTATGTAGCTAAGTTAAGACTATAGCCGTTATTGCTTCCTTAAAAGAACGGGATTTCTCGCCATTACAATAGAAAATTGTTTGATATTGCCTCCGAAAAGCTTAATTATTACTCGTGAAAGGCAAAATTTCTATGCGATCATAAAGCTACTATTTCTTTGTGCTGGATATCTCGGTTCAATTACTTTGTAACCACCTTTTCTTAGATCTTTATTTTTATACAGGTTTCTATAAGATGCTCCGTTGCTGTGGCTTGCCAAACTTATTGGTCTCGCGTTGGTCCTGGGCTGGTTGGTCTCGAGGTCTCGAGGTGGCCTGTACTAGTGTACCTTCTCGGTCTTACTGATTATCAATTGTGACTTCAATTACTTGCAAATCAAAAACAGTACGGCATTTTTTATGCACCCTGGAATGGTCCGATTCCTTTTCTTGGCCTGTTGAAGTATACAGCATATTGAATTATAATTGAAAGATGCAGGTCACTTATCAAGCTATTAGACTATTTTTAGTTGGTTTACAATATTTTTTAAAAGTGACCATATTTTCAAGATGTACTTCTATCAAAGAGTTCAATAATTTAAAAAATCATCGTGTCACGAGCATGCCAAACTATTTCGAAAATTTCTCTCTTTCCTTCACTTTTTGTATGTTGTTTATGCGTGTATGCAAAACGTCGTAACCTCAACTCCCTGTAAATATGGATCTCGTTCTATTTTATTACGTTCTTTTAAAATAAAATACTTAAGACAGTCGAAAATACTTTTTTTTGTGTGAACTTCACCTGAAGCAATCCTCGTAATATTCAGAGTCAAGCAAAACCATATGACAGGAAGATATTTCGTTGCAGAATTAGAGCGCATGCGAGAACAACACTGTCTCCTTTTTTTTCCACCAAATCTTCAAAATGTGAAGTCGGTTTAATTGAAAGGTTCTTCCAAACTGCAAATTTTAGCTTTTAATTCTCAAAAAACTGGACACAATAATTTCAAAAATATTCGCCTTTATTTTTAAAGCATTGGAACATTAGTTCAATAATCTATCACGTAACGTGAGGCTTAGCTTTTTTTTTAACGCACAGACCTACTTTCGGCCATGTCAGTTTTGAGTTCAATAATTCAGCACATCGATGCCTTTAATTGAAAAGATGCTGATCCTTGTGGGATATCTGGAAGATCAGTTTATCTGGTATCCAACAAACATAACTTATTGCTGTACTCAAGGTCCGACATAAGGATACCTTCTCACTCAATTACTAGATTGCCAGAATTTCTACACAAAATGGGAATATTGTATCAAGGTGCCGTTGTATAAAAATGGTTGTTGAAATTCAACTTAACTTATAGTAGAATTATATTATTTTGTGGAATTACGATAGTTTTTCGAAAATAACAATAATAAAGCCTGTTCGATACGACGCACTCATATTATTTGATAAAAGTTCACTTTATTAGAAAAGTGGTTACGGCAATGTCGGATAAGTTTACATTTGCTTTATTTGCTGCTCGTTCTGGGAACTTGCAACTTGACACTTGCATTGCCTAATCTATTTTTAAGTACTAATATGTTAAATTATCGATTCGAAGGAATTCTGGAAGTGGCAGGCTTAATTATTTAGCTTATATAATCTATTATCTTTTCTCTTAATATAGTATAGCAGTTCAAAAATGCAGTCAGAATAATAAACTTCATTATTCGAAGACAAAAAGGATGTTTTTGTGAATGATAGAATCGACTCTGACTAATATGAGACTGAATTCCCAGATTTATAATTGTGATAGCCTTTGCAATTCATTCGCCAAGTTCCCTCATCTTCACTTTATTTGCGAATGGCTCATTCATATTATCATACGGCACAGCAGTCTCCCGGAGGGAGGTTTTTCTGACCAAGATTTGACTTAGGATTAGGTTGATTCCCCATAATCAAAGCACTTCACCAAAGCCGTATCAACTATAGCGCATATGCCGATTGTGCAGTTTGTCGTTCTCTTATAGTTGTAATTTCATCACCTGTAATCGTACCGCTTAGCCATGTAATTCTGAGCTACATTATTGCAGTCTGCATCGTAGTTGTTACTAATGGCTTCATGATAGATATCCTTGTATGGATCGATAATAGCCAGAGAATAGTCACTGACTAAAACAAGAAGGTCGCTCCTTTTGATGTATTTGGTCAAGTGGAAACATCATACAGGCATGCTAATCACATCATATGCAACATTAGTATCAGTATCGTTAGCTGACACAACAGCAATCATTACGGCCAAAAATAAAGCGATCAATTTGTTAATTGAGATAAAATTCTTGGAAGAGCTGGACTTCAGTGCTGTGTTTCTTTCTTCATATTTACCACAAATATAAATTAGTTCTGCTGTACTAGAATTATATGGTGGTGCTGCTATCATAGTTGTGGGACCACAAGGAAAAGATTGGCTATCAGAGTTACTCATTATAAGCTAAAAAAATACAGATATGATTTTATTTGGGAATCTAAATAAATAGATATTGCAATTATCAAAACTGGGTATATATGGGCAGCTCGTACACTAACTGTTTTTCTTGTACTAAATGGTAGACCAATATCTGGTATGGAGATTAGAATATGAAGCATTCAAAACTCCTATAAAGTTTGAGATTTGAGTCAATTTTATATCTCGCGTCCTCCAATTCCGTTTCGGACACCACTCTATCCAAGATCTTCCTTCATGGTGATATTCTCGCTCAATTCAGGCTCGTGACTATTTCATCGCACCTAATGCCTCAAAATACAATGGGAGTGCCCTCTTAATGAAACCTCCAAGAAAAATGACAACATGCGAGGCAAATCGCTATTGTTCTATTGAGGCTTACCTCGTATGTTGTTGTCGTTTAATTGAGGTAAAAAGTAACTGCATATTTCAAATTCTTTTAGCCGCAATTATTTTCGCATTTGGCACTTTGAATACTGTATCACAAAATAGTATTGGATATATTTTTCTCGAATAATAGGGTTTAATATTACCTCTAACAACAAGCAACTTCTGTACATATTGGCATGATATTTTCTGACTAAATTTGGGTTATTGAGAGGTCCTTTTTCCCACTTAGCTTGTAATCCCTCCTTCTTTTGCCTATTGTGGATTTTACTTCTTTGAAAACACATTGTCCCATGAATTGATGTATGTAACTTGAGCAACGCTATTTTTAATTGGTAGATGAAAATCCTTTAGGTGTGCGAACACATGCACATAATTGCTTCTCTGGTTACAGTAAGAATACTATTTTCACATTTGGGCGTTTATACTGTGCCTCTGGATTTCTCCATCCAATATCGCTGCGCAAAAGAGAATTAATCGAATGCATAGTTTATAGGTTTTATGAATGGCTCGGTTTCACTTGTTGCAGTTTACAGATAATCACTGCCACACAAATGCAATCGCATAAAATACGCACAAATTATTGTAAATTTGCCCTTGGTTTTGGAATTCGTTGAATTCTTCTAGAGCTCAAATCCAAAATACCAGATGAAATCGGAATTAAATACTTGGTATCTATCTCTTTTAAGTGTATCATTGAGTTGCTGTAGAGCCAAAGAATCTAAAAAATTCTGATGAATAACGCATTTGGTAAAGTCCGAAGTGACCAGAGAAACAATTTGTATATCTTCAAAATAATTTTTCAAGACCTGTAAATAATCTGTCACGAAAGACTTAATTGTTCCACTTTTCTCCTAACGGCTTGACTTTACGTTTCAAATAGCTATTGCATTTAGGAAGATCTATTCCGCCATTGATATGTGAAGGTAACAATGTAACAAAAAAACACTGTGAAAAAATTCCCTGGTGCAAAATCACACGACAATTGCGAGACATCATCAGTCAAAGTCGATCATTTCTTTGTATTAAGCTCATGAGGCGTAATAAGTGACCCAAGAAATTACTTGACGCTGTCAAACCTGCATGGCACCCTATGGAGCATATTATCGGCATGCATGGAAATCAGCCACTTAAAAATAGTACATAAGATTACTTTCTGATTTAAAAAAGCGTACATTATTACTAAAATATACACATGATATATTTTTTATCCAATACTTGCACATGATGTATAATGAGCTAAGATTGCGTTTTCTCATTACTTATACTATCATTGATAAGTGGAAACCCGATGGCAGGCAATATATAGAAATATACGATCAAACCAACACTAATAGGTAACACCACATTGATATATATCGAAAATAAGACCCCATTCGTTCTGCTGAAGTATAGTTGTGTTTCATAATTATCAAATATGCCTTCCATGCTTTCGAGTTGGATCAATTATGGTTGATCAATTTCGGTAGAGGAGTAAAGTAAAGTCAAAGTATTTTGAGAATGCGCAGTTAGGTATGTTTATATAAAAAGAACATTTCCCCATCCAGGCTCTCCCCCAATAACAACTTTGAGCTGATGCTCGAGCCACATTAAGCCAATAAAGAGGAGGCTATCGGCCCCAATACTTGCATATTTCGTATCACAGCGGTAAATATAGGAAATGGCATGTTGGCATGTTTAGTATCACAAAAATAGTATTGGATATAATCCTCTTGCATGACTAGATGCTAATAGAGTTTAATATCGTAAAGCTTAAATGTAAGGCGTTGGAAATAATGAACTTGCGTAAATATTGATATAATTTTTTCTGGTTGAATTAGGCTAAACACAGTATGTGCGGACATCAGTAACGAAGCCCGATTTGACGTCTCCCCAGATTAAAGTTACAAAGCCAAAACCAATGCAGGAAACTCAAGGGCCCCATTGGCAGCTGAATAGGCCTTTGAAGCGGTCCCTAAGTATGGCATCCTGTTTACTTTCTAAAAATAATGTAGATCCGTACCAACCTGCAGATTACTGCAAATTACAGCCTGTCAAGGTGACCTGGTTTCTTATTTTCAATGCAGTGTCTCACTTTGGCGTTTTTCATAATACCCTATATTATACTAAACTATTTGCGAGCTCCATATTACGTAAGGTTAACACCTAACTTTGATAGTAGCTGACATATATGCATCTTACACAAACCTAATAGTAAACATTCGATGACACTCTTTGACTTTGTACTCTAATAGTGACATTAGACCTATTAACAAGAGAGATGATGCTGGAAATAATATATTGGGGTCTATCTTAACACCCAATGGTACTGTATATCTCAAATTAACTTGCCTTCTTGATTTCGCCGTTTCGTTGTACTATGCGACTAATTGAACCATTTAATATTTAACAGAGCGTTCTCGTCAATTCTGCACTTCTCGTTGAGCTGAGACTTCATACATCAGTAAAACACGCGTGCTCTTAATAATATTCAACAATGCTTGGAACTTTGGTATATCGTGGACATTTAACCTCTATCAGAAGTGAAAAAAATTCTGGCGGGATTTCACTGGCAAAAGGTGACCATGTTGCTTAAATAGAAATTATTCACCTGGAAGTTTCTGTTATTCCCATTTCTGATCTCGAATGGACTAATTTGATCTCTAACATCCCTGTTGACGAGCTTATTGAAGTTATTGAATTCATGCTAGAAGATCAAGTTTCGGTTTCAACTATCAGAAGTAAACATGACATAAGTAAAATAATATACCTGGTACACTTCAATTCTTAGTGCCAATTTACTCTATTTAAGTATTGGAACAATAGATGATGTGCGTCACTAAAATCAAATTCGAGAGAAAACTCGTTTTGTGTCTATACGTCAAAACGCAAAGAAAAATAAAACATTTTCAGCGTAACATGACTTACATGTGTACCTAACAACGTATTACATAATTAATGAGGCACCCTCTCATTGACAATGGAACATTATTTTATTGTATTTTTATTAACACGATTATCATAGGGCAATTCTTGCAATGTTTATAATGTATTTTGATAAATATATCTTCAATAAATTAGCTACCAAGCCAAAGCTATATACATAACAAAAATCTCAGCAAAGTCAGCTCAATCAGCAATTTCTTCTAAGTCCAACCAAATGAGCCAACTTTTCTAAGTCCAACTAAATGAGCCAACGCAGTAGGTCCAAAGGCAAATACTACAACTAATCCAATCATTAAACCTGCAGCCCCTGCATAAGAGAGATT
This sequence comes from Isabelozyma heimii, assembly GCA_030555995.1. Lineage (NCBI taxonomy): Eukaryota > Fungi > Ascomycota > Pichiomycetes > Serinales > Metschnikowiaceae > Isabelozyma > Isabelozyma heimii. Next base: position 7,487 of record JANIVW010000118.1, read on the forward strand.
TTCGATCATCAAGTTAAGATAAAATGGACCTGTGAAACCAAATACTTGACGAACAAAGTTCAAAAATAAACCAATATCGGGTGCATATGCCGGATTTGAGTCAATAGCAAATGCCGTCAATACAGTAGCGATAATATCATTACCTACCGCCATAACGGCAGCCCCTATCAAAGGTGAAATGGTCCAATGATTATCTTTCACCCTGTTTAAATACACTCCCCAGACTATGAATCCCACAATTATAAAAACATATCCATAATATGATATCCATAATCTATCCACAATTACCCTTTTGTCTCCTCTTTTTTTGTAGCATATCATCATCCACCAATCAGAGGCGTGGCCAGAAAGTAACTCACCAATAATGGATCCAACGATAAGTGCAATATAATGTAAGCTTAATTGTTGAGCATTGAGATTGAATAGAACACCAAAAGTTTGTGGCATTTCAACGGTAAGAAGGATATTTGCATAGCAGAATGTTATTGATGCTCCTAATACTACCATGTCTACATTAAAGTTGGTGGCTTGCTTGAATGGTCTGACAAAAATCCTCCAATTTATCTCCTTATCGGTCTTTTTGTGAAGCCCTAACCAGCTTTTTAATCCATGCTTATGTTCATGCTTAATATGAGTGCCAGTTTGCCTCACATATACCGTTTCTTCTGAAAATATCCATAAAAGGAACTGTATGAAATTCATTATGGCAAATGTGAAATAAATCCACTTTGTTCCAGCATGATATTGAACAAATCCCATGAAGAAAGGACCACCAGGTGTACCTAGAATGAGTCCAAGGGACCACCATCCATTTTTTTTACCTCTCTCATGGCTAAATGATAAATCGGCCACAACAGAACTACCTGTAGAGTAACCTGTCGAAATGAAAAAGGCTACCAAGACTCTAGTAGCCATCTGTTGCCCGTAAGTTTTGCAAAAGCCACCGCCAATATTTAAAGCGCAGCAAGCCAACACGGAAAACGTCAAAAATGGTCTCCGTCCGCATGCATTCGTCATTGGCACCCAAAATAGTGGAAAAACTCCTAAGACGCAAATTTGCGCAGAAGTCAAGTATGTAGCGGTATGAGCCAGAATACCATATTGCTCTGCCATAGGCTCATAGGCAGGTGTAAGTCCTGCAGCCATGAACGTACTGCTGAAAGCTTGAAATGCAATTAAAATGATTTCATAATTCTTTTTCCAGTCGGGCCAGTTAAGTGGATCAGCAGGATCACTGGATGGGAGAGGATCCAACTGGACAGATCCGTGTCTTTTCATAAGAAAATCATGATGCTCTGAAGTAAGAGCCTGTGGGTCAACTAATTCATCATGCTCCACTTCTAACTTTTCAGTATCAAAAACTGATTGTTGATCTGAGACACTTGGCATATTGCGTTTACTGATGGCATATTTAAATCTGAGTATATGCGAAGGGAAGGTCTTTTATACTCATTTCCTAAGGAAACGGAAGCAATATTGGTCTCGGGATACTTCCCCATAACATGTATTTATTGTTAGTAATGCAATGTCCTAAAGCTGTTCCCCGTATTCCATCTACCCCACATTTTTACGTATTATTTTTATATAAGCGGATATATGCTCCGATAAAAAGACGGCACCGAGAAAACACTTGCGCCCTGTTTCTCCCGATGTATTTTGTAATATGCTTCTTTGCAAAGCCCAACAAAAGAATTAGTAAAGAGAATATTTGAAGAAGAAAAGTCTCTAATGTCACTAAAAAATCTTGAAGATGTGTTCTTTATAAGAATAAAATAGCTACATAGGCAGTTATTCGAAAAGTAAATGTGTCTAAAAAAAAATTGAATAGATCCGTACCAATATTATAAGATATGAATTAAATATATGTATTTAACGTGTAAAATTATGAAGTGATTTTAAAAATAATGTTACCTTATATTTACTCAGCTTGTTGAATTCTAATCAGTAAACGCATTCCAGCCAAATAGTCATTGTTGTAAGCTATTGTCAGAGCATTGATCTGGGTTATGTCCATCGCTAGCTTTTCATAAGAGTATCTCTCTCTTTCTGTTCCTAACCATCAAATAAATGCCAAATATGAGCATTCTTGGCTGGACAAGTCTTGATGGTATCAGCCCTCCTCTTCTTAATCTTTCAAAGCCTCTGGATGAGATGGGATATCAGACTTAGAATCACATTTACTCAACTCTTCGGCTAACCTACACCCATCTTCAATAATGTGAGCAATACCTTGAGCGAAATATGATAACATAGAATGAGCGGCATAATCGATGATAACAACCTTCCCACTACCACTGACCCAATATGGAAGCATAGGTAAATCAACAAAGGCCAATACCACTAAGACCACCACCACAAATAACGTTAAATTGAGCCATAATTTATTTAATTCACAATTGAATGAAAGAGAATTATGATTTAAATGTGAAGAAGAGAGATGTCCTATTGACATTCGTCATAAATATTTAGATCACTATTCGGATGCAAATACCGCGCAGTCTATAAATTTTAAGTTTATTACTGAAGTCAGACTCTGCCTCCAGACTTAAAGGGATACGAATCCGATGGCAACACAATTTTACAAATTACTGTTTCTATGATCATTCCGTGACGTCAAATTCGGTCGGATATTAGAATTAGTGCGGCTTAGTTGCAAAACTACACTAGGTCATTGGAATTATTTGATTAAGCTGCATTTTTTGAAGATCTCTTTCCAAGAGAAAATAAGAAGAGGAAAATAGAAGCAATCATTGATTACTTGGGGTGTAATCTTTGAAGATTTACAATCTGACATAAACATAACAAGAATATGTACACATAGGTTCTTTTTGGTGTCGGTAACACATGTTGAACAAAATACTTTCTACATATGAGGTCTATATTCAATAGCGCGATGCACTGAAATAGTTGAAGTGGAATGAATTGCCGAAATTTCCAACCTCTCCCCCGCATATCTTTTTCTTTTTTGATGTTCTGTTCATAAAGGCCACCACCGAATACGGATCGCAGTTCCTTATAGCTGCTTATAACACGATAATAGCAGTATATTAAAGATATCTATATCAACCGTATCCAAGGATAAATTGAAGTGTCAGTATATATTTGAATAATTGAAACATGTCAGAAAGTATCTAATACTGTCTTCATCAATTATACATGCGATAAGTTGATATAAGGGATTATTAATCCTTTCTCAATTTTACATTTTGCAATTACTAATCTTACGTAACTTTATAGCCCATATACTTTAGAAACCCCGGGGTAGTTGGAAGCGAGTATTTTCAATCGAGACATACTTCTTGTAGGGAGGGGAGGCGGGGGATTTTCGAATTATATCTTGCAGAATGGGAATAATAATGACTTAAAGTTACTTAAGGAGAAGATTAAGTTGATTATCAAAAAGTTTAATTCTCTGATCTAAAGTAGGTATAGAATTTGTCATCCGCGAATAATACGGAATGTGTTTCCGAGAAAGAAAACATCTCTTCAAATACTAAAAGCAAATACATTCTTAACTCTTTACCCAAGAAATAGTTGATACTATGCTGGAGATCATAAACGATATTAGCGGTGATAAGAAAAGTAAAAGACAAAGGGTTGCTCTGGCGTGTGAAGCTTGTCGCCAAAGGAAAATACGTTGCGATGGTACGCAACCAACTTGCGGAATATGTCAAAAGAGAAAGATCTCTTGTGTCTATGGAAAAAAATATACTAGAGCACACGTAAGTGTAGACTATGTTAAAAGTTTGGAAGAAAAATTAGGAATATTATCAAAGGACGGTAAATTAAAATCTAATACGGATAACTCGAAAGCAAGTATACGAAGTCTGCAAGATGAAAGTTCGCATGATGATGAAAATGATTACAATGAAGAAACGGAATATACATCCGAAACTCAAATTCAATTTCATCTGAGACGAAGGAGTAACAAATTTCATGTAACAGAAAGTTCAGACTATGCGACTGATGCTGTGGGAGCAGGCTCAGAAACAAATCCTAACGTAATAAATAAGGACAAATGCTTCTATGGTAGGTCTGCTGCCATGTCATTTATGAAAGAGCTCTTTAAATCAGTGGAAGGTACCAAACTGAGCGATGAGGAAGTTGATGCGGTCACTGGGAAATGTAATTACAAGATGTCTCGATGTAACAAGTCAGACAACAGAAATATAGTTTCCATAAAACTTCCACCAAAAAGTGAAGCCAATACCTATGTGAAGAACTATTTCGATTATGCGTATCCATTGTATCCCTTCATTCATAGACCAACTTTCATGGCTGCATATGAGCGAATTTGGCCAGCAGAATGCGATGGGTCAGAAATCGATGAATTGTTTTATTCGATAGTTAATTTGGTATTTGCGTTTGGGTATCGCTTATCGCCAAAAGGAGAATTATTGGAGACAGATGCGAATGCTAATGTTTACTTTGAAAGGTCTCAAGAGTTATTAAGATTTCATTTAATGGATTGCGGATCGCTTTTGTTAATTCAAGCACTATTATTAACAGGACAGTTTTTACAAGCGACAACACAGCTGGCCGGATGTTGGAATATAGTTGGTCTTGCTATACGGATTGCTCAGGGATTAGGTCTTCATATGGAAAGGCCTATCTCACCAAAGAGAAGTTATATTAAACAAGAAATGGAAAAGAGATTATGGCACGGCTGTTTGTTGATGGATAAAATAGTCTCTATGACATTTGGAAGGCCCTTAATGGTCGTGCAAGTTGGGGTTAGGAAAACACCTATATATATCGATGATGAATTTATTACTGATACCAGTATAGAGTCCACCTTGATAGAAAAGTCTTCAATTTTAAGTTTCTTTTCTGAAACTGTGAAGTTATATGATATATTGGCAGAGATTTTGAGCATGTTCTACACGGATGGTGGACTCGATTGTGTAGCTTCTCTTGCAAATATTTTTAATTTTCAAGGAAGACTATATGATTTTCAAGATGACATTCCCGTGCATATTAAGCATGGAATAGGATCATTAGAATCACCATACCAACGGCAAAGTATTGTACTCCATATCAGGTACTTACATGTGAAAATAATGCTCTATAGACCTGTTTTATTTCCCAAGAATCGGGATCATGTTTCTGCCAATGGAGTAAATCGCACAGAATTGTACATATCGAGTCAAAAATCTATATCCAAGTTGTGTGTGGATACGGCGATGGAATTGATTAGCATCATAAACAGGTACAGATCTACGAATATAACTTTGCTTCCTGCTCTATCGCATAACGTCTTTTACATTTATTCAGCTGCATCTATACTCTTAGCGGCCAAACTTCGACCTTGCTTGCAAGATGATTTAGGTAAAGTAAAGTTAGAGTCATCTTGGAAAATGATGATTGAATTATTACTTTCCTACAAGTTTCAGTCCAAATCTGCAGCTCGTTGCTTGAAAGTCTTAGAAATGATGAATGATAAAATCAACCTCACTAGGTATAAGCGCTCTAAACAAGAATACTACCAGAATCATCCAGAAGAAAGTTGTTCTACTCAAAGCGAATCTGAAGCTCCTAATGATTTGCTTTACTCTTTGATGTATGATACCGAAGGCCCATTTGGAGGCCCCTTCTTCTATAATAATGAATTCAATCGAATTATGTTATAATAAACATAGTTATGCAATTATCCAAGTTGATATAAAAACGAATCTCAGCGCATTGTGACATACCATATTTACCAAACCATATTTTAGTTGAGAATAGAAGTTCGAAGAAAAACTGGCATTTGTGAAGTCATTAATTGACCAAGTTGATAATTCCTTTTTGTAAAATTCATCTTCAAGATTCTCGAGAGTGAGCGCATATTGCAGTATATCTCCGTCAATATCTCCTCTTTTTGTATATCAACTGGTGTGGCAATTGTGCAAACGGCCATTAATCCGCTAATTACGTATGCAAGTTTCATATCAAAATTCCAATTCCTAAGTATTCCATGACCACTTTTAAAATAGTAATTAGCAAGATCTTTTATATTCCGGTAATAAGGGATACAAAATTGCATTGTAAATAATATTGCTTTCAAGGCTCAATTAAACCCTATTGTCCTACTATACACTAGTTAAATCCGGTTAAATCTGATCAATACCTGTTTTATCTCAGGAGCGTATGTACTATTAAAAATCATTTCAAATAAATACAATAATATTAGTAAGAGTATTAAGACTTAGTGGTAATTAGGTTATTATAATAGTCATTATTAATATTGTAATGAATGATTGGGTCTCCAAATAAATACGATATTGAAATAGATCTTCGAGCTTACGCAATAAAATTATTACATGGTACTACTTCATTTTGTAGGCTAATTATGCAAATAAAAAAAGTCTAATCTATCTAAATGTGTATAGATTGTAAAATTTAATAATAAATCAATTTGGGAACTTAAAGTACTTCCTGGTAATTTTAGAAAATGGCCTTGCCCATTCTTCTTCAATATCCTCAATAGGCACTGCTTGAGTCTTCGAAGTAAGGGTCCCTTCGGCTAAAGCGACAACTATTTTTTTAAATACTTCACTCATTTCAGACACAGTCAATGGCCCAATCCCACTCCCCAAAATGTTGAAATTTGCACTTCTCAAATACGCAGCAGGTATTGCAATCTCCGAACCGGAAATTTGTCCAATTTGAATCCAATTCAACGGTTTGGTTTTATCAGTCCTAGATTTTATGACATCCCCCATTAATCTCAATGAGGGTTCTCCCCATGTATAGTCCAAAACAACATCAACACCATCTAACTTTCCACTACTGATTATATCTCGGTCATCTTCTTCAAGCGCAATAATCTCATCCAATAATGGCTGTTCTTGCTGCAATTGCTTCAAACTTTCAGTTGATCTTGCGACACCTATAACCTTTTGGGCTTGAAATATTTCTTTGCTAACTTGAACCGCCAATTGGCCCGACGTTCCAGTAACACCCAATATGGCAATAGTTGGATTTCTAGCTAACGATGGAAGTCTTGGACCAAGAGCAAAATATGACGACATTACTCCATTGGATAAAGCAGCAACTCTTGCTATCGCTTCCTCAGACCTATACTTATTTGGAAAAGGGAAAATTTCATCTTTCTTGACATTGACATATTGGGCATACGAACCGGATCCCGGCGCAAACGTAGTAAAGTAAACCAATTCATTAGTTCCTTCAACATATCCGACTCCATCGACCCCGGCAACTTGAACGCCATCATTATCTGCTGAAGAATAATGCAGACCAGATGCTCTTCCTCTTACCAAATGATGATACCCAGTTGCCACCACTTTGACAACAACTTCATCATCTTTGGCGGCTTCCAATTGTATTTCCTTAATGAAAGGAGTTACTTTAGATTTTGTAGTTACGGCAGCTTTAACTAACTTCGTCATATTCTATATCCCACTTTTATTGTCAATGAATTGGACCGTGCTAATTCTACTTATAAATAAAATACTGTATTCTGATGGCATTAATCCCAGATAACTAAAATATCACCACTAAATATTAACAAAGGGTAATCAGCAGTATATGCAGTCCGTGTTGGTATAAAGTCGGCCCGACATGCCTTTGTTATCCGGCTCTCTAGAAAAATACCATGAAAATTGATTTTCCGAAGGTGATGGTCTTTCACATCAAGAAAATGGTTTCTAATCTTGTTTTTATATATATTAGGAAAAAGAAAAAGAATATATTCAGTTCAATCATTATTATTAATGCACCACGCAACTTGGCGTGTGGATTATGGCATGTATTGAACTCCTTTTTGACGAGGCAGGTGATTCGAAGGATCGGAGTGTCTTGAGTATGGCCCAGGTTTTCATATTACAACCGAACCGTCCTGAATCCTCGCTCAGATCTATCAGATTTGTTGTTCCTGTGAGTTTGTAAAAGTTCTGTTTGCTATTTTTTCATACAAATAATTACACTCTTGTTCGAATTTCGCAACTTTTAAAACAAATACAAAATTTTGCAATAAGAGCCAGGCATTTTTCTCCACAATAGATTCTACTCTTACTCTATCTGGAAGAACCAATACGCTCTACTTGCTCCTCGTTGAGTCTTAAGCCTACAGTCTCTACTTATCGAAATAAAAAACCATCCTCTTAGTCATGGGCTGTCTAACAACTAATAAATAATATTACTCATACTTGTGACTAGTAAGTGCGTAGGACATGCTTGAATCGTATCCAAACTGTCCCAACCCAGCTATGACAGCTAATGCCTTGTCTGACAACTAAGAATGGGCCGGAAGCTCCAACATTCGTTATATGGATCTCTATTAACGGAATCGAAACTGCCACCAATGCGTCTCTTAAGGCAACTGAAGTATGTGTATAGCCACCAGCGTTGATAATGATGAAGTCAATTGCACCCTCTCTTGCCTGATAAATTTTATCAAACAAGCCACCCTCACTATTGCTCTGGGATGCTTCGAATTGGTCTGATGACCCAGTTATGCTCTCAGACAAATGCGCACATCATTTTTCGATCGTTTCTAATCGTCTCAGTTTCATATTTTTCAGACTCCCTTGTACCCAATAGGTTGAGGTTAGGACCATTTATTAACAAAATCTCTCCTTTGCATTTCTCGTGTGAAGTTTGAACAGAGCCTTTCCTGATGTGGCAAAGATTCCCACAGACTTATTGTTTGACGTAGGTCCGAACTTTCCACCAATGGACAAATAGACCTTTAATCTGACTACATAGGAATTATGTAGGCAGCAATGAAATAGTTATATATTTACTTAGGTAGTAATGGAACAGCTATATGTGTATTCTTTATGAATATTTATTCGTTGTTACTTATGTCCTTGAGAACAGCTACTCTTGCCTCAACCACTGAAATCTTTTCTTTAGGATATCCGGTCCACAATGCTGCTTGTGCCTGGCCCTGGTAAAGCACAGCTTCGTAGCCAGGGATGACGACCCAACCAGCCTTTTCAAAGTCTTTGAATAGTTGAGTGAAGATGACTGGATGATAGCACATCTCCAAAACTGCTCCTTTGGTTGAATCCATGAATACCTTCAACGTTTGCCTGGCAGTAATTTCTTCTGGTGTGACTGGTGGATAGTTGGGGACACATAAGACAACCACTTTAGACTTCTCCAGCTTTTCTGCTTCGTCAGGGTTCTGGATATGGACAATCTCGACTGTTGGAATCGATTCATTCATTGCTTCAATTAAAGAGTCCACTTCGGATTTGTCTCTGTTTATGACGAAAACTT
>JANIVW010000119.1:0-15413 GCA_030555995.1 Isabelozyma heimii
GCCATCTAGTTCTGCACCTTGTCCAACATGTTCATCGACGCCATCTGGTTCTGTACCGTCTGGTTCTGTACCATCTAGCTCCGTGCCATCTGGTTCTACACCATGTCCAACATGTTCATCGACGCCATCTGGTTCTGTACCGTCTGGTTCTTTACCATCTAGCTCCGTGCCATCTGGTTCTACACCTTGTCCAACATGTTCATCGATGCCATCTGGTTCTGTACCATCTGGTTCTGTACCATCTGGTTCTGTACCATCTAGCTCCGTGCCATCTAGTTCTACACCATGTCCAACATGTTCATCGACGCCATCTGGTGCAGTGCCATCTAGTTCTGCACCTTGTCGAACATGTTCATCGACGCCATCCGGTACTGTATCGTCTGGTTCTGTACCTTCTGGTTCTGTACCTTCTGGTTCTGTACGATCTGGTTCTACACCATGTCCAACATGTTCCTGGGAAAGTACTAGCACAGTAACACCGGCCATACCATGTCTTACTTGCTCTTCGAAAACAACTAGTACAGTAACACCGGCCACACCATGTCTTACTTGTTCTTTGGGAACTAGCGAGGTAACACCAACCACACCATGTCTTACTTGTTCTTCGGAAACTGCTAGCACAGTAACACCAACCACACCATGTCTTACTTGTTCTTCGGAAACTGCTAGCACAGTAACACCGGTCACACCATGTCTTACTTGTTCTTCGGAAACTGCTAACACAGTAACACCGGTCACACCATGTCTTACTTGTTCTTCGGAAACTGCTAACACAGTAACACCGGTCACACCATGTCTTACTTGTTCTTCGGAAACTGCTAGCACGGCTACACCAACCACACCGTGCCTTACTTGTTCTTCGGAAACTGCTAGCACGGTTACACCATCTGGTTCAACAACAACATCACTGCCTGTGCCAGTATCTAAAGTACCACAAACTGGTCCAGAAACTTCTCGAACATCTTCAGCTGCACAACCAAGAATACCATCATCTTCTGTATCTTCATCTGAAATATCTCGTTCTTCGGGAGAAAAATCCTCAGGCCTTTCTTCATCAGGAGTGAAGTCGTCAGCAACGTCTCTCACCACACCCGCTGGCTATGGATTATCTTCCACTCAACCGAATGGTGCTACTTTCTCGATAACTTCACTTTCAACCGTTCCAACCAATGGTGGGCCCAGCACCGAGGTTCCTATTGCATCTGTCTACGAAGGTGCAGGTCACAAGGTTAAAGTCACTTGGATAGTGCCTACTATTGGACTTATTTCTTTGTTTTTCATCTGATTTTCTTTTTCAACTCGTCAACAGCATTCCCCAAATTGCAAAACACCATGTTTTTTGGATTTTTTTACCTTGGGAGAATGAAAAATAACATTGTTTCGATTATTTTAGCCAGGAAACTATACCTTTAGTTTATTAGGGTGATAGTTTTCATGGTCTTTTAGGTCTTTTTTTCTTCCACTTTCGTTATTTGTTTTTTTTTTTCTTCCGTTATGAGTGTTTATACCGGAGCTTTCGTATGGCTTATTTTATAGATTTTTAATCAATGCTTTATTTCTTCAATACTAATTCAAGTGCTACTTCTCTTTCTTAGTCTGGCGGTAATCGACGCAAGCTGTCAATAAGGGCGAAGAAGGGGGTCATTTGACTGCAATGTCAGCAAAACAAACCCATGTTAGTATGAGATAAAGTCGGACATCTGTTGGAAATGGTAAGGTCAGGAGCAATAGCAAGTGAGACGGTATTACTATTTCCGAAAGGGGCAGGAAGTTGTTCATGGCAGTCATCCCATATATCTAGTAATTTGTTACGGCCTACTGACTAAGGTATAGACACCGGAGGAGAATCTATTCGTGCTTTCATTAGATTATGAACTCGATCAAGGTTAAGCTTGTCAATTATGGAGTATTATTATTGGAGGTTTCTGGTTTTCTGTTGAAAACTACGCGACGAAAATGCGGCGGTAGTGTTATATAAACAAAGTTTCAAATTTCAATCAACATGGAGGAAGTGGCAAAACTGGCCTACTGTAAATGCTATGATTATAACTTGTCTTCGTGGTAATAAGTTCGCAGACATGTAACTGTAACGTGTTGCTCATGTTTACCTATATGCCTTTGAGATAGACAGAAAATATTTTGGGTGAGAACCCTGCAGACAATTCCATTTGTTTTCGGGACATATTTTTTTCCTAGTGCCAGGCAACAACTCACAGAAAGGACAGGAAAGTGTCGGAAAAGTTATGATTACATACATAATTTCTGCACCTTTGGAACGCAAAATTCGTACATATGTCTGGTTTTATTGCAGATCGACATGGCTTTCTGATGCACTGACAAATCAGAGGGGATTAAGATTAATACTTATTTACCTACCGGAACGACGAAAAAAAGAAAAAAGCAAATAAAAAGCTAGCTTCTCGCAATGCGTAGTATTAGAAAACAAGGCATATCTTGAGGCTTTTCCAAAAGCGGCTACCATTCGATGGCATTTCCCTGTCTGGTATAATCTCAGGCTGAATAGTGCATAATTTCAACCTAAAGTTTACACAAGTATTTAATTTTGTTTGAGAGGCCGGCATTTGAAATATAGATAATGCATAATGTGAAGTATCGTAAAAAAAAATATCTCTGCAAAGGCGATCACATCTCATATTAGAGAAGTATTCTTTTTTGAGTTGGCAGGGGGATGATTTATCACCAAATCAATTCTCATTGAAATAAGCTTATAAGGATGTGAAAATGACGAGAAGCTGCTAGCACTATTGAAGTTGTAAGAAAAACGAACAATAACTTCTGGTCAGGAAGCTTCGTTATCGTATCGTAAAATGCTTCTTTGGTCTTTTGCTAACATTATTAGCCGCTCGTAGTTCTTCTTGAGGCTGAGCACATGTGCACTCCCACCTCTGCTCCAAAAATAAACTTCGACTAAAATTAGTCGACTAAAGATCGGCTATATTCAGACAAAAATATATGCTCTTGTCTTAAACTCTAAATCTATGAAAGCGAAAAGGGAGATTATTCAGGACTAACTGTGCCCTCCAAATTAGAGCAACATTCACACTTTATAATCTGACTGGGATAGTCATAATGTAACCCCAACTCTATTGTTTCCGTGCAATATCTCATTCTGATACCAAAAAAAATTCTAGTAGCATCGTGTCGGTGGCTTCGATTTTTGTACTCTTTTCCTGAATTCCCAAAAAACTTGATTTAATTTTTTTTTCTTTATTTTTCTCAGCCAAAAATCATGCAGCAGCTTTTTTGCAACTGCATGTTAGGTTAAGTAATTCGATTGATCATTATGAAGAAAAGATTTGCGATCACAACATTCATGCAAAACCTCAACAAGAAAAGCGCTATATAAGAAACATAAATTTCCCGCTTTTCGACAGATAACGTATAGGTAATTTTTGAAATCATTTTCATACTATTCCTATTCATTTGCTTACCAAAGCACAAAATAAGTGAAAGAAAGAAGAATTCAACGATGATTTATAACTCGAAAGTCTTCTACTCTGCCCTTTGGTATATACTCTCTGTTGTATCTGCCCTCACGATAAGCCAAAATACCACCGTCCAAGGTTCTCTTAGCGTTGCGGTGGGTGATGTTTCGATTAATAAAGGAGTTTATTGGAGCATTATTAATAATGCACTAACCGCAATCATTGGAAGTGTTTACAATAATGGAAGTTTCTATGTCACATCCATCTCTGACCTGATTGGGTTAACCTTAAGTGTTACTGGGACAAATTTCCAAAATGCTGGTACGGTTAGTTTCAATGCTCTTGAGAGTACCTTGACTCCTAGCTTAACTTTGGCTGTTACTACCTTTTCTAATACGGGGAACATATTCTTAGCTACCTCGGGTGCTATGGGAATTCCAACAATGATCATTAATGGTCTCAACTGGGATAATTCTGGACTTATTGTTTTTTCAGAAAGTGTTAAGACTGCCTCAATTGTTCAGTTAGGTACTACGCTGGGTAATGTTAAAAATGAAGGACAAATATGTTTGATAAATGAGGTTTATCAGCAATCTACAACCTTGAGTGGCTCTGGTTGTATCGATGTCGGTAACAACAGTAACGTATGGACAGCAAGTTCGTTATTGGCATTTGAACAAGATCAAACAGTTTACCTCAGCACTTCAACATCATCATTTAGAGTTGAAGCATTGAGTCTTAGTCAAACTTTTACGGTGGCAGGCTGGGGTGGTGGAAATATCATCGGTCTTGGTTCCTCTATTTATGACTTCGGTTATTCAAGTGGTCAATTATGGTTGCGGGCATCTCTTGTTTCTCCGAGATTCTACTTCAATGTTGGCACTGGTTATAATACTGCTGCAATGTCCATAGTAAACACAAACTTTGGGATTGGGACCCCAATCATTAATGGTGGTCTCACTTACTCTTTACCTCCACCAAGTGCTTCAAGACCTACAGCATGCAAGGTTTGCAGTGCCATTCCATCATACCCAACCCAATTGTCAAGCACTGCTTTCAGCTCCTCTACAACAAGTTCTTTGTCTGCTTCATCCGTAATTCTAACCATGTCCACATCAAGTGCTGCTCGTTCTTCAGAATCCTCATATACACTGGTCCCTCTGTCATTTTCTGCTTCCAGGGCAGGTTCTTCTTCAATTGCTTTGACTATGTCCAGCAATGCATCAACTGTGTCTAGTGGTGCGTCAACTGTGTCCAGCAGCTCATCGCCTTCCACTTCTACTGGAGTTTCCAGTTCTGAGTCTTCACCAGCTCCTTCAATTTCTAGTGCCCAGTCATCCTCAGCAGCTTTAACTTCAGAATCATCGTCTGCCACCCTTTCTTCATCTCTTGAACAACCACTCACTCGCTACACTACCTTCTTCGAAATTACTGCTCCTGATGGAAATTTTGCTACCCGTACTGCTGAAATATTAGTCACTACCGACTCTGCTGGTAAGTTGAATACTTCTACTTCCACCATCTGGGCTTTGATTCTGTCTAGTACAGGTTCTTCATTCACTCACTTCAATACTACATATGAAGCTACTGTATCCGGGGGAAATGTTATCACCAAAACTGGTGAAGTGTTAGTGACAACCAACTCTGACGGTGAGTTGTATACTGTTACATCTATCATAACAAGCTCTGAATCACCATCGCCCTCTGTTGGGTCACCATTAACCCACTACACTATCATCTATGAATCTACTGCTTCTAATGGTGCTGTTATCATCAGAACTGGTGATGTATTGGTTACAACTAACTCAGAGGGGGCATTATACACTACCACGTCAGAGATGTTTGATACGTCTTCTTCCAGTGCTACTGATACTTCATGTTCTTCCTTGTCTCGACCTACATCTTCTCACACCTCGTTTAATGAGTCATCTCATGCCTTCTGTGCCTCGTCTTTGTTAAGGTGGATAATGTATGCTATCTTAATAAATTTATTTTAATACCTTTTTTCAGATATAAAAATTTACTGCAACGTCCGATTTTTTCGTAGTTTCTAGTTATCCTCTCCTAAAATTGCCAAAATCGGAGCCTATAGGACCCAATGAGACCAAATTATACGCTTAGATTTCCCAATAACATGTAAAGCACTCAAATACTGTATGTTAGTCGTTGAGGAGATACGGATCTAAATGATCAACCTTTTTACGACCAAGAGTGGATCAGCTTTGCAGATCGGATCCAAACATTTATTGAAATCTAGGATGCATATAGTTCAGTCACAATGCTAACTTGTCAGGTAATGAAATTTAGAAGACAAAATAGGAATAAAGACTTCAATAAATATTATTTGTACGATCAAAGCTAGTTGCTCGTAAAGAAAAAATCTTGAAATTTTCAGCCGCATGGTTGAATAATGTGGAAGCATTCAGAGAAAGACGCAGATTAAACCCAAAACTACTTACAAAATTCAATAGCGGAATTAACGATTAACATCCTCTCTATTGGAGTACTTTCATTTTTAATTCCGAAGTTCATCCCCAATAATTACAAATGTCAAAATACGGAGTTATTCCGATTCGCAATTTAATCCGAGATATCTTGTTGCAAAAATCACAAGAAACGGACACTTCCCAATCTGGTAAATCCGATGCCAACGCATGCAAACCGTAAATAGCTGTCATAGCAATAGTAAGTATAAGGTTTTCGTTAAAAAAAAAAGTATATTTTGACAGTAAACTCCTTGTTTTCCCACTTTTTCAATTTCACAGATTACTCCTAACAACACAATTAGTTCATAATGACATCTAAAATTACTATTTTTGTCTCTGGTGCTACCGGTTACATTGCTCTACACCTCGTTAAGGATCTTCTTGCTGGAGACTACACTGTCATTGGATCCGTCAGATCTACTGAAAAGGGCGAAAAAATCAAAAAACAACTCAACAGTGACAAATTTTCCTTTGAAGTTGTAAAGGATATTTCTGTTCCTGGTGCTTTTGATGAAGCTTTGAAGAAGCATCCAGAGACCGAAATTTTTGTTCACACCGCCTCTCCATTTCACTTCAATGCTACAGACATCGAAAAAGAGTTATTAATCCCTGCTGTTGAAGGTACCAAGAACGCTCTTAAGGCCATAAAAGAACACGGCCCTAATGTTAAGAAAGTTGTTGTTACTTCTTCATATGCAGCCATGGGGGACTTCACCAAAGAAAACGATCCAAACCAGAAGACTGATGAAAGCTCGTGGAATAACCTTACTTGGGAACAAGCAAAGGAAAATCCATTTAATGGTTACGTTGCATCTAAGGCTTTCGCCGAAAGAGCTGCCTGGGACTTTGTTAAAGAAGATAAGCCACAGTTCACTCTCACCACAGTTAACCCCGTATACGTCTTCGGTCCACAAGCTTTTAGTGAAGACGTAAGCGGAACATTGAACACCTCCGCTGAGGTCATCAACAGTTTACTCAGCTTGAAGAAAGACTCTGAAGTTCCCTCAACAAATATGCTTTTCATTGATGTTAGAGATGTCTCCAAAGCCCATATTATTGCTTTCGAAAATCCTGCTGCTGAGGGGCAAAGATTGTTACTTGCTGAATCTAGATTTCACACCCAAGATATTTTAAACATTCTTCACGCTAAGTTTCCCCAATTAAGTGCCCAACTTCCTGTCGGCGATCCAGATTTGAAGGTTGACTATGCTCAAACTAACAATGAAAAAACCAGAAAGATATTGGGATTCCCATTCATTGATTTAGAAAAAACTATTGTTGATAGTGTTCAACAAATCCTCGACGCTAACAAGAAATGAGATTTATAAAGTGAATGATATTTAAAAACAGAATGCCCAGATGCAAGTTTTTATTGAAAACACTAGTTGACTCTCTCCCAAACTTCTGTATCGGTGCAATTATTGTGTAGTAAATGTATAACGAGTACTAGAGTTACAGACAAGTAACAATTGTAGTGACTCTCACATGTGTTGATCAAGAATATCTAACACATTTGTTGCGATTTTTCAGCATTTTCAACAAAAGTTGTGAATCACACAGTTTGAAATTGGAGTTGAAAAGTGAGATATTACTACAAGAAAGTGAAAGCAAAATCTACTTGATCAAAGAAAAAGCTCGATGTAACATTATTTTCACAATCCTCACACATACAAGGAAAGACAAGAAGCTTATTGTTGACCAGCAAAACCGTGACCTCTCACGACCACGTAAAGCGGGCAAGCGCAATTGCTCCAAGTTATTGATGCACTCTAGCTATTAGCCCCTTGTGCATTCTCCTGAAACTGCATCTTAATAGGTAAGTGTAGTTACCATCCCGTTACAGAAGCAAAGTGGTATGATGTTTCTGAATAGAGCAACGCCGTCGCTGGCAAATACTTGTAATAAGCTGAAAGTTTAAGTCCGAAATTTTCAGCGCGGATGAAACCCATAAAGGGAAACTCCGACAAATGATCAAGTTCATGTGTGTGCGGATGAAACCCGAAAAGGGAAAAACCGACAAATATCGAAATGAATATAAGTTCGAATGCGTGCGGATGAAAGCCCCATAGGAAAGCCCGAAAACAGAACTATAGGAATCAACAACTTGGCATGTGCGGATAAAACCCTAAAGGAAATTCCGATAGTAGGAATCTAAACACAAACCAAAACGGATAAAACCCCCAAAGGAAACTCCGATAGAATCCTAAGGCCGCACCAGTGGAGATGAACTACCCCAAAGAAAGTCCGATAACGGATAGTTAGGCTAATTATTATAAAAGCATAATGATTTCTCAACAAGAATTACCCCTCAGTAAACAAGACTAAAAAACCTAAAGCAAGACTAAATCAAGACTAGAAATGAATTTTCAAAAATTAGGTGACTCCGGTTTACACATCTCCAAAATTATTGTTGGATGTATGTCCTATGGACTGAAAGCTTGGGAGAAATGGTGTGTTGAAGATGAAGAAATTGTTCTTAAGATTTTGAAGAAATGCTATGACAATGGCTTAAGAACCTTTGATACTGCAGACGTTTATTCCAATGGTCTCTCTGAGGTATTGTTAAGAAAGTTCATGGAAAAATATAATATCCCAAGAGACAGAATAGTCATCTTATCGAAATTATATTTCCCTGTTGAACCCGAACAACCTGATTTTATTGGCTGGCAAGTCGCTGATAAAATCAACTACGAATATATAAATTCCAAAGGGTTATCTCGTAAGCACATTTTTGATGCTGTCAAAGCTTCTAATGAACGATTGGGTACCTACATTGATGTTCTTCAGATCCATCGTTTGGATAGCACTCCCAAGAAGGAAATCATGAAGGCATTGAATGACGTGGTTGAACAGGGTTACGCTAGATACTTAGGTGCGTCTTCGATGAAGGCAGTAGAATTTGTGGAATTACAATTCATTGCCGACAAATATGGTTGGTTCAAGTTCATTAGTATGCAAAATTATTATAACTTACTTGAGCGTGAGGATGAAAATGAACTAATTCCTTTCTTGAAAAACTCAACTTTGGGTCCTGTTACCTCAATTCCTTGGTCTCCCATCGCTAGAGGTATTTTGGCAAGACCGGTGGATGCTGGTGGTGATACTTTAAGACTGAAAACTGATATAGCCCTTTCTTGGATGGGTCTTGACAAACATTCTGAATCAGAACGAGAAATCATCAATAGAGTGGAAGAATTGGCTAAGAAACATAAGGTTAGTATGGCCAACATTGCAACAGCTTGGGTCATAAGTAAGGGCCATTGCCCAATTGTGGGCATCAGCTCTGAAGAAAGAGTGGAGGATACAATCAGAGCATTTGACGTGAAGTTAAGTGAGGCTGATATCAACTACTTGGAAGAACCATATGTCTCAAAGAAACCCTATTTATAGGAGGTATATATGTATCGAAAGAAATTCTTTTGCTAGATGTTTTAATGTTATAAATAAAATGAAATAGTTTACTTTTTGTGAGTAATTGTGACAAAATACATGCCACTGCCGTACCACTGACGATTCCACTCAGGTCAAATGTATATCACGGGACGGAAACATTTTGAGAGGTAAAGATTACTATCGAAGACCTTTTATCATAGAAGGGCTATATTTGATGGACTGGAGTTTTGTTGTCTAATAAGAATTATGGAATAAGGTTTGTAACCCAAGGCCGTCACTCCTCATTAACCCGATTTCTGATTCCTAGTGTAAGCAATTAGAGGTCTTCTTACTTGTAGTTCAACCATTAGCTAATAAAACTCTATGTAAACTTAGAGGATTGTCTTTTTAGAATATTCGACAACTTATTCACTAGCGGAACACGAAGACAAATAGAACATAATTTAAAGGATACCAATCGATTTGGCGCCTTGAAATTCTAACTTAGGCTTAACTAATGTTTGATAATACTTTTCCTGTCGTATAACATGCAGAAAAGGACGCCCGAAGAGTTCACAACTTTAACCATATTGAAGTATTTCTTCTAACACTGTCCTACCCAATAAGGACTCTTGTCTATAAGTATGTTTCATGTTCGAAACGCATTTTCTTAACTGTAATGAAAATATTGAGCGAACCCACGGCTATAACATTCAATACATGATATCTTTTATTATTGTCAAAGTATGCACGAATATAGTTATCTGATTTGATTCTCTTTTCTAAACTTTTTCTAAAGCATAGAGAATTCTTTTTTCACGGCATCACTCTCCCAAAAGGCTAAACTGTCACTCTTACTGAATGCGATTAAAAAATTTGGTATTTTCTTGTTATGAGCAACAACATAGCAGTTTATCTATATTCAAAGTTACCTGTCTGACGAAGTTAGTGATTGATTTCAATACACCAAATTTCTACTCAGCACCTCCATGATTAGGACTTGATTTTTGTATTCAAAAATCAGCAGCCATGAGAATGGAACTGATGGCATTTTTAAGCTCATATCAAAAGAAGTCTCTACTGAGATTAAGCTTTGACTCCACTTCATCTTTTGGGTATTTCATGCCCCCATTCTAGTGCTGGGACACTAAAAATAAAGCCACACGAGAGGAAAATTTAAGTTTAATGAAAGTTTTGACGTAAGTATAAGTTTCTAAAACAAAGCCTTGAAAGCCTTATAAAGAGGCTATCATCCAACAGTACTTTGCTCTCCGTTGCTAATGATATGAAATCAAGAATTCCTTGATACTTGATAAAGATTCTACTAACAAGGAATATTTCACTGATTTTTTTTTGACGTTAGTGATCACAAAGTAAGAATAAGCATCGTCAAAAAATATTTGAGCTCGACTTATACAGTATTTTTTGGAATATTTTTTTTGTTTGGTACCCAAGATTTTGACTTTTTAGATTAAGGCTTTATCTTGAAATTAGTCTGATATAAAAGAGAGTTAATTCCCTTCAAAATTAAAAAAAGGTTTAACAATAATATTATTTAAAAGTACAACATGGTTGATTACTTGATCTGCGACGCTAGTAGCGCTTCACCTGTCACGTATGCTATTGCAAACACAGAAAATGTAATTTGTATGAGTGGAACTGCATACGTGGGGGCACCAACCTTTAAAAATTCATCTTTGAAGCAGAAACCATGGAAAGTTCTTTTTTTATTATCGACTCTTTTCAGTTACATTGTTGCTTCCGAAATTGGAAGTCCAATTGCTCTGCAAATTTCTAAGTTTCTGAATTGCAACGATGAATATATTAATGGAGCATCAAAGAACTAATGAACCATACAAGAGTGGCCGGTCTCATAATTTTAGATGCTCGTATGGTTCTCTCTGCAGATGAAAGTACTTACGTGCAATTACCACAAAGCTATCAATTTCGAAAGTGATGTAACGTGAGCGATAAAGCCGTGCTTACTAATTAAAACCTAAATTTCACCATCAAATTGAAAAAGTATTAAAGTGCAATAGGAAGGAAGGAAGTAAAAAACGAAGAAAGAAGCTAGCTGATAATTGCTCCAAAGAATGAAGACTCTTGAACTTGAATACGAATGTCTAGCAAAAGATAGTGTTTTGTATGCTATCAACTGGCCAAATGGGTTTAAACCAGGTCAAACAGACAATTATGCTTGCAACCTGCTAGTTGATTCTAGACTAACAGTTGATGATGTTTGGCAATACTTGGCACACCCAAAGTACTGGACTAAATACTATAAAAACAGTGAGCACCCAACTATTGTTGATTCTGAAGGCAAGCCTATTGCTGACCAAGGACATGGATTGAAACTAGGAACGTTGTTTAAGTTTATGACATTTGGGTTTGATGTTGAATCCAAAGTTATTGAGTATGCTGCACCAGAAGCTTACTCTGAAGGGTTGAAGCTTGCAAGACTTACTTGGAGTGGAGCATGTGTTGATCAAAAGACAGGTACAAAACTCGATGTTGTGCATGCATGGTTATTACAAGACACAATTAATGGAGTTAGAGTTGTAACTGAAGAGACCCAAAATGGAGAGCCAGCTATACAATTGCGTATTGATCAATCGCATCCAATGATAAACGGCCATCAGGACTGGTTGAAAGGTATGCTTACTCTTGCTGCTGTTGAAAAAAAGGTTACTAAAGGAGATGATTTCTATGGAGTTGATTTGACTAAGTTTTAAAACTCTTATTTAAACTTTGACGTAAATAGCATAGGCACTTCTGTACTGTATAAACAAATTCTAGACTACGAAGGAAAAAAGAATATTCCCACATGAACCAACCTGTGAGGAGAGTCGAGGGGTTGAACGACCCCCTATTGACAGCCTTTGGCCGAACTACTTGTGCACTAAAGGAGAGAGCCAAAGGGATTTAGTAGAACCTCATGGTGGTGTGTGAGGTGAGTTTAATCTGACTAGACTAGCTATTAGCAAAAGTGAATAACTGCTGTAAACTTAAACTAAACTGTTTTGGAATTGTGACTAATACGTATGAGCTACGTGAGTAGGTTGTAAGAGCTTGGTTAACAGGTGTATATAGGTAATCCTCATTAAACGACGAAGGAGCGAGACCTCGAGGGGACATGTGCATGGTGTGTCACTTGCCAAGAGATATTCATTTGAGTTATGTGCATATTACGACTGGTGAAAAAGAATTAATGTTAGTAATTCGATCAATGGAGACAAAATTCTACCTTTAGAGAATAGAATCGAAAACGCTAGAGAAAGCAAGAATAGGAAACAGACTAGTGTATAAATGCCAAGAACTATGGAGATAAGAATAACTAGATACTCGATAAGCAACCAACCTAAACAAGGTAGAACTGTGACTTTCAAGAAGATCGATCGGAAACTAATGGCTCGGATAATACCCTTAACTACAAACATGTGACCAAGCAGACCACTGCAGCAAAATAACATTTTGAAAGATCCTCATGCACAACATATTAAACTTAAGATCCATTTTGCTCATCATGGTTTGTTGAGCCACCTCAATATGGAGGCTTGGGATTTGACAGCAAAATCACTTTCACTATTGTCCTGTAATATTGTGAAAGAAAGTGGTGAAGGATTTACCCCTCATTACGATTGGAGGGGGATGAGCTTTATATTGAAAATTGATATTATCATTCTTTTTTTACGGTAACAATGGATATTTATTCGCAAAGTAAGTTACTAATTTTAAATTATCTGTTGATGTTTACCGAAAACACTAAATATAGATATGAAGTTCGACACAGGCACAAGGAGACATGAAGGTAATGCATATGTAAATAAAGGGGTCTTAATCCAGCACTGCTTAGCGAAGTTTACGATATTTCACAATTGAAAATCAATTTTATGGTCCAAATATGCTTTTTTTCTTAGCCAGTAAATCTTAGTTGATGTAGCTACTTTAGATGCGGTCGCTTCTAACTATAGCGTTGTAAATGTTACCAATGCGCCATTGAATTCTGTAGAAAATGCTGCTAAGCCCCAACGAAGAACCGCATCCAGTGAAGTAACAAAAAGATTAGGATAGGAGCCATTCACAATGCAACGTCTAGATCAGATTCATTTTGAGCCACACTATTTCAGTTGTTGTTTCCCGTAAATCTACCTTCTTGCATTGTGCGCAATTGCTTATTACGAGAAAGATGCATTTCATGCAGGTGCTATAGTCTGGGGCAAGTATGCGAAATAGATACACAAAACTTCAATACAAGATCGTGGAAGAAGCTTTCCAACCCATAAATGACCTACCCACAGAGTGTCATTTACGACGAAGGATTCAATCTGCAGCTCGTACATATGAGTAACCAGATGTTTAATAATTGGGTTAGTATCCATTGGGACCATGTCTCATCCATTCTTGTGAACGGGCAGCCACTAGGTTCTTTCCCGTGGTTCTATAACAGTTTATGTCTGCCAAAATCGCACAATTCGCCTGTTTTACTAGACTGGAAGTTGACATGAGGTGGAAAACTTCAGTACTTCTAAGGAAGTTCAAGGTTCTCTTGGGGCTCAAGAAACTTTAAAGCCAAGCTACTGATTTTTTTGAAATTGCCACTTCACCTTGAGGAGACTCCGCTCCCAAAACGACTGATTGGTTTCGTAAATAGGCACCTTGAATTCTCTTCTGATTTAATCATGACTACCATAATTTTATTCAATTCCAAGAAAAAAAAGATAAGACTCAATCGCTGGCTAAAGATCGACTGTATCTGTACAGAAATATGAATTGTGTGTGTTTCATAGAAGGTGAGACGAAATCACACACAAGGAAGCCGCCATATTCTGAAGACACTACCACCTATAAGAAGTAAGGAATTTTACTGTTACAATATCATTGGAGAGCAATTTGTCAATGCAGAGGCTCGTCCCTGATTGCAGGGTCCCTTTAATTGCCCTCGCCCTATCCTACCAGATGTAGATTTACAAGACTTCGAAGCTTTATTTATTTTTTAATGTTATTTTATTTTCTTTAAGACAAAAGATGCAGCAAGGTTTATTCTAGATGCATAAACATTGAGTTGGTAAAAATAGATGCCCCATGACTGGTAAGAAATTATTTTGCGGTCATTAGATTTCTTCTTTGCCTCGATCCATGAACCGAAAAAGAACTATATAAGGATAACGATATCTTTCTCCTACTCTTTAGTTGCAAAAGATTTCTAAATTATACACTCATCTGCTTTTGCTTCAAGTATTTTATCAATAAAAGTCAGAGAGAAAAATGTTTTATCGCTGGAAGCTTTTCTCTTCTGTGCTTTGGTACATAATCTCTGAGGTACTTTCCCTTGCTATTATTCAAGATACCGCTGAAGAAGGTACTAATAGTGGATTCAACAGGGAAGAAACAGGGTTAGTTGTGTTCAAAGAAATTAAAAATACAGCCTTAAATTTCAAATTACATACGACATTAGATACCGTTAAGAATGAAGGTCAGATTTGCTTGATTAATGAAGTTTATCAACAAACTACTACTGTATCTGGATCTGGCTGTATTGATGTTGGTGTTAACAGTAATTTGAGGACTGCAGATTCGTTGTTATCCTTCTCGAACGAACAAACGATCTACCTTAGTAGTCCAACTTCATCGATGAGAGTTCAAGCATTGAGGTATGGAGGAACATATACAGTTGCTGGATGGGGTAATGGAAATATCATTGGCTTTGGTCTGCCTATTTACGACTTCGGTTATTCAAATGGACAATTATGGTTGCGTGCAACTGCCGTTGCTCCGAGATATTACTTCAACATAGGCGACGGATATATTCTTAGTGAAATGACTAAAGTTACCACAAACTATGGTGTTGGAGCTCCAATAGCAAACTGCGGTCTTATATACGGAAAAGCTGCACCAGATCCTGAAAGACCTGCAGTTTGCAGACCTTGCAGTGTCTTTCCATCCTACTCTGACAGAAACCCAGATTTGGTAATTAGAGATGATGAACCATTCCCATTACCAGAGCCAGAGCCCGAACCTGAACCTGAGCCAGAACCTGAACCTGAGCCAGAGCCCGAACCTGAACCTGAGCCAGAACCTGAACCTGAGCCAGAGCCCGAACCTGAACCTG
>JANIVW010000120.1:0-15121 GCA_030555995.1 Isabelozyma heimii
TTTTTTTTTTTTTATCTAAAAATTTTTTTTTTGGGTTTTGATTTTTTTTTTTTTTTTTTTTTTTTTCACTCCAACTGCTTAACTCCTAGCACTTTCATTCCATTTTCCATATTGGTTATTACAAGGCCTCTCTTTTTTTTTCCAGTAATTTTTTTTCCTTCACTTGTTCTACCAAGTTGATTCACTAGTTTTCACTACTACGAAGACTTGATATAAATACCGCCCGGGCTCAATCGCTTAGCCGTATAACCACATACCCACTCAATTAGTGAACGAAAAAAAATTTTCTTTTTCCATTTGAAAAATTCCTATACTTTTTGCATTGGTACTCTATTAGATAACCAACAATCACCCAATAGTCAGCCATCATCATCCTTTTGGGCTTTCGAAACAAAACTTAGGAAAAAAAAATCTTCCGTGAAAAATCTTCCTGAAAAATAAGTCGTTCATTATGGCATCTACTGTCTCTTATGCTAATATCGCTGCAAATGGTGGAAGCCATGAAACTTCCCCTGTTCGTTCTCCTGTGAGTGCATCTGCCGAAAACGATGCTGATACCAAAGAAGTGCCAGAAGCTGAATCGACGTCTGCTGCCAAATCGGACTCTAGTTCTGGTACTGTCGCCGCCGCCGCCGCCGCTACTGCTGCTGCTGCTCCTACTCCTGCCAAAAAGGAAAAGAAAGTGTTGGCACCTGCTCCTGTTCCTACCAAATCGGCCTGGGGAGCTGCTGCCGCTTCTGTTCCTGTTTCAAACGGCAAAGTTGACGGGCAAAAATGGCCTACTCCCGAATCGCATGCCAGTGGAAGCGTTCCTGAAACCAGTGCTACAAAAACCAAATTCATCAAACCAGTCACCAACAAATGGGTTCCTATCAATGCCAAAGTGTCCTTGTCGACCCCAAGAGCCAACTCTTCTAACTCTAATACCAATTCCACCTCTCCAAACCAAAAGAACAGAAGAAAGAACAACAAAAATAAGAAAAAGACCCAAGAGTCATCTGTCACCAAAGGTTCGATACCCAAAGGTGAAACTTCTGGTGACGATGAAAAGATCAAACCAAAGAAAGAAGCTGAAGCCGAAGATTTGAAGCCAGAAACTAAATCTGAGGATGAAATTGTACCTGTTGATGCTGAAACTGCTCCGCTTGATTCTGAAAGTGAGGATGCTAGTGAATCTAGATTAAATGGCCAAACCCAAAAGAATTATAGACGTTTCAACCAAGAGTTCAAGCCAAGACACAATCAACAACAACAACAACCTCAACCACAGCAACAACAACCTCCAATTGGTGCCATACCTCAGAACGGCTTTTACCATCCGCAAGCATTTGTTCCAAACCCCCAACACTTCCACAGCAACAACTACAACGCCAACGGCAATCGTCAATTCAGACCTCAAAACGGCCAATATAGAAGAAGTTTCAATAACGGCAACTACAATAACGGCAATAGAAATAATGGCACTTACCGTAATGGTTCGATTGGTAATGGAGCATTTATCCCCAACCAATTCCAACCTCAATTCCAGCATCTTCCTCCTCATATTCCCCAATTCTTACCTCATCAACCCCAGCAAATCATTCCAGCACAAATTCCTCCACCTATCTCACCTAAACAAGACCCTAAACATGCGTTAACGCAACAAATCAACTACTACTTCTCATTTGAAAATTTAATCAGAGATATCTTCTTAAGAAAGAACATGACCCTGAAAAATCAAGGTTGGATCGATTTGCAATTGATTTTGGACTTTAAGAGAGTGAAAATCATCATTAATGGAATCCATAATAGTTTAGAAGAAACCGATGAAGTCAAGAAACTGGGTGAATTAAATGCTATTATCATCGATGCTGTTCAACATTGTGATAATTTGGAAATTTTGTATGCTGATGGTTCCAAGGAAATTGACGAAACCTCCAATATTGCTGACATCAAATTAAGAGTTAACAAAAACTACGAACAGTGGGTATTACCTGATTCGGTTTAGAATTCAGGAATATATTCCTGTTCTTTCTCTTGCATTATTCCTTCACCTTTGGTGGTGAAGTTCCGTCATTATGTTCAATCTGAGCATCACCCTCAGCATCACTTGTCAGTCTGAGCTTTAATACCAACAAAATGTTCGATCCGAACTTTAATACCAAATATTCAAACCATGTCAAAAACAAAAAAAATTATCAAAGTTACATCCAATTAGGTAAGTCTAAAAGAAAAAAAAATGTTAAAACTAAAAAATTTACCTTACCATTCCAAACAAAAATTGATCCTATACTACCAAAAAAAATTCAAAAAAAAAAGAAGTACTCTGTAATTAGCTTTCCAATCAGGTTTTAACCTATTTCGCCTTTTTTTTTTTTTTTTTGAACTTTCTACATGTTTATCATTCTTAACGTATATCCCTATGTCAGCTCTCACTTCTTATACATAGTTTTAATTATTTATTACTCGTATAGAGTTCTTAAATTGTAGCAATAGCTAGAGTGATGTAAACAAATATTGCAAACTCATATCTACCATATGTTCAATCCCGAGACTTATTACGATTATTGCTGCTGGGATGTTAATTCAAAATCACGTAAACTTATGTCGTCTGAATCTTTATTCTTTCGTTTCAAATCATCCTTCTCACATAGCTGATTCACAATTTCTAAATTTTGAATAACTATTTCATCAGCCACTTCTCCATCAAGAAGCTCCAAATCTTCTTTGGGTATGAATAAGGGCCAGATCCATTTCGCACAGAATGCAAAAAACATTAACACCCCCGGAAAGCCCACTGCACCTTTGGTTAAGGTTATACCAAATTCGGCCCCAGCAGCAATGATTTGGAGTACGAGATAAATATAATACCATTTCTTTCTTGGTAGAACATCGATTTCTTTAAACACTGGCTCACAATTTGGATCATGCTTAACATATTCTGAATCAAGAAACACATATCGTATTCTATTGGTTATGATATTAGCATCGAGACCAGTAATAGCCATAATGAAGAACAACCCCGACAATACTGCTTGAGGCATGAGACCTAATACCACCAAAAACGGTCTGGACATGACAGCAAATGTAAGTAGGCCCTGGGCAGTATTAGTGACTCTTTGTTCTACCGTGGACAAAACTTCGCCTGTTTTCAAGTTGTGCACCAATAGCGACTCTGTATGTAAGGGCGCTTGTGGAATAAGACCATTTGGTGGAGGGATTCCAATCAACCCTGATATACCAGTGGTTAAACCCAACAACATGAAATCCCAATGGAACGAAGAAGGCTTTTTCAAAGGGTATTCCTTCAGCTGGCACATCAATGAAGAAACGTTATGGTCAAAGTAGAAAAGGAAGGTTAGTAAAATAGCAAAAGGAATAGCCAAAAAGACATCGGAGGTGTTAATTTTTTCTGGGTCCAGAGAATCAGGCCAGAAATGAATGAACCAACCATGGGGTCTGACGGGCCCGCTAGAAGTGGGTTGAAATGATTTTGTAATGGGTAATTTTTGCAATTCAGTTTCTCCGAGAGCACCACCAAAATGGATAAACCCGGTGAAGAAAATCACTGATAAGGGTACCCCATAATCTACAAACACTTTCCTTATCCAACCTTTGAAATAATGCAAATATTTGCCAAATAAGTTAATCCCCACTCCGCAAATGATCATAAGCAAACTGATCATCACAGAGCAGTAACCACTGGCAAGACCAACGTCGTTGAACTGGTTGTTCAAGATTTGGATCCCCTTTTGAATATAAACGATACAAATGAAGAAGCCAAAGACGTCACATGAAAATGCACTGATAAGCTTCAAATATGAAACCATATTGGTAATGGCTACGGCAAAATGCATTACCATGGACCATAAGTAGATCCAGCACATAAATGGGAAATACGGGGTCTTATCCGTGTCAATAAGTTCATAAACTGTGTAGCTGAAGATCGATATTGGTCCTGTGACTCCCACTATACATAACGGCTGTCCCGAAAACAACCCAAATACTACCCCCGCCAACGCTGTACTCATTAAAACCTCATTCACACCGTACAGGTTATTAGTCTTGTCGAACATGTCCTGGGCAAAGGACAACGCTGGAAGGAGATTGGTGAAGAATATGAACGTGGTGGAAGGAAGAACTCTATAGTTGAAAGCATCGGTAAAATCGGACTTGTAATAGGGTAGTCTTGTTTTCAAGTCGTTGTACACACCATACCCCCAGTACTTAAAGAAACGAGCAAATCTCATACCTGCTACTGGAATAATGCAACAGAACAAGGCTTTAAAGTAATTGGGATCCTATTTAAAACTCTCTTTTATATTTTGCTGTCATCTCATAGCCCTGCACAGATGCTAAAAATACATCTAAATCAACCCGCAGCTAGCGCAGCAACGTGCACACTATAATAGTCAAATGCCGACATGACCTAAAATTTATGCTTGCTAGTGTCCCCTAGTATCTGCCGTCCATGGATCCAAGCCTCGTGACGTTTCGAGCACATGGTCAGACATTGGTCAAACACCGATGATAATAATAAAATGTGCATTTTTTACGAAAAATTCCGAAATAAGCCTAATTTAGCTCTCCCTCCGCATGTGCATGCTTGATGAGGGGATAATGGATTGAGTGATGATTAGATGCGGGCTCTATGCGTAAATTAGCTTACGGTTTCCAGATACACTTTGTCACCAGCAACCTGTCCATAGTTACGAAATTAATGAACCCGTACGCTTTTCATATGAATTGCTGCTAAATGTTGTTCATGCACACTCATTAATTTTTTTTTATTAGGTGCGAAAATGTTTCAATCCCATCTTTTCCATGGATCTTACCGTGGTACATATAGGTGCAGGGATTCATTCAAAATCGAAGCAGACAGCTTATAAGAGGTTGATAAAGTCTGCCCTTATAGCGTCTCAAACGTCTATAATCGAAGCCAGCCAGAAGCTTGAAGCGTCTCCCCTAACCAATACAGGGTACGGCTCATCATTGACCATAGATGGTGATGTCTCATGCGATGCTAGTATTATCGAAATAACTCCCGAGCACCGTAATCAGCTTGGAGCTCATGATATAAAGCGTTTGCTCCCTATCACGGAAACATCAAAGGTACTACAGAAGTTGGACTTGTTGTACGGAAAGGGACCATTTGAAAGGTTAGGAATCACCAAACCCATTGAGCTAGATTTTAAGCAGAAAAAGGCTATTGATGGTCTACTAGGTGTGGTAGAGCCTGAGCCTGAGCCAATTGAAGATTTTGTGCTGCCACGGGCACAACGTATATATGACTACTACATCAACAATAGTGATATTCTTCATCCCAACCAACAGCAAGACAAAGAGAAATCAGACAGAAAAGAAACAGATGAAAAAATAAAAGATGCAGACAGCGGTCTTAATCATGCAGACATTCAGACACATCTCGGTACAGAGCTCGATTTGGTGCAAGATACGATTGGACTCGTCCAACTCAAGACTTCCTCTGTGACTATGTGCACCTCTTCTGGGGGCAATTTCTTCAAATTGCCAGGTAGAATTGGCTGCGCCGGAATTTTGGGATGTGCTATAGAGTCGGTGTCTAACGAAACCAGGCGAATAACTTGCATGTGCAGTGGTAATGGAGAACAAATAATACAACTTACCCTTGCCAAATCTTTATGTCAGAGGGCGCTAGACTACGGAGGAGAAGACTTGGCCCAGGAACTAATAGCGTGGATGAAATCAAGACTTATAGACCCATACATAGGAGTAATTCTCACTTTCGAAGACAACCAAGAAGGGAATAGGCTACTTTACTTTCATAGCACTGAAAGCTTCTTCTTTGGCTTTCTCAACCATCAGGAAATGGAGGTGGTGCTAAGCAGGCTTGTGGAGAGCATATATGATACTGGAAAGCGCAAGTTCATGTACGGAGAGTTCAAAATATGAAGGAATAGAATAGAAAGAGCACTGGATGTTGTAGAAGGAGCGGAATGGATATTAGGACATAGCGGTATAATCACATACATCAAATGATAACGAAAACTACATTAATATTTTATTTAAGGCAATATGTATTAATCAATATTCAACAACGTTACTTAACGGGAAGTAGCATGGACTTTTTGGAAAGCACCCTTTTGTTGTTGTTTAGAGAATTTGTGTTGAGCACCAGAAGCAGCTGATTTGGCTTTTTCAGATTTTCTAGCTTCTTTGGCGGTTTTCTTGGCTTCTTTATCTTTGATTAATTTAGCATCTCTAGCAGCTTTTCTGTCAGCTGGTTTTTGGTTTCTTCTTTCTTTAATTAATTCTAATGAAGCACCAACAATACCTCTTTGGTTCTTGACGGTCTTTCTGGTCTTTCTCTTGGAAGTTTCTTCAGAGATACCTTTCTTGTGTTGTCTTCTGTATAAAACGGTCCAAGCAATTCTTCTTGGGTTCTTTCTTTGGTGGAATAAAGAAGCAGATTTGGAGGATTGGAATCTGAAGATTTTAGAGTCACCTCTGACGAATAAAGTACCTCTACCTGGGTAAATTTTGCTACCTGAAAAGGAATCGAGTTCAACCTTCATTTTTAATATTCTAAAGATTTGTTAGTATTGGTTTCGACATTGTAATTTGAAATATTTCTAGTGTAAGTTCCTTAGTATCTCCACCTCCATTTATTCATTTGTTCCTTCACAACTGACGTATGGTAACAACCACTGGGGAGAACATGATCAACACTTAAATCAAATAATCAAAGACTTAGTACATACCAAGTACACTGGGTAAGTTAACAGAAAGAAAACTGGAACAAGGTAAAATTTTTAACTATACTTAGGAGAAAAAAACTTGCACCGTTTGCCAGTGAGTGTTTGGTGGCTGCCTCACAGTATTGCGAAAATTGTCAGTGATTTTTCAGACGCAAAACCGCGAGCGCCAGACTGCAGATAATCGTGCTTATGTCATCCCAGTTGAGAAAGTCTCTTGCGCGCTCATGTCACGTGGATGATTGTGACTGCTAATATTGAAAGGGAAAAAAATCTCACTAGCGAATGCAGGAATTTTTCATCTCTTCTCGTATTCAAAAGTTATATCTTTCTTCTTGATACTATTACTATATCGTTAAGACCGGAGTGATTATATAAAACAACGCAGAGATGGTCCGTATCATTTTCACCTTCAGTTAAGGTCGTCAGTTGTTTATACAACCGATGAACCAACAGGAGATGGTTTAGAGAAACCCCCATACTAACAGATTCTTAGGCTCAAAAAACTAAAAATCAAGAAAACATTAACGCTAAATTAGGTTTAGTTATCAAATCTGGTAAATATACCTTAGGTTACAAATCGGCTGTCAAGTCTTTAAGAACTGGTAAGGCTAAGTTAATCATCATTGCTGGTAACACCCCAGTTTTGAGAAAATCCGAATTGGAATACTACGCTATGTTGTCCAAAACTCAAGTTTACTACTTCCAAGGTGGTAACAACGAATTAGGTACCGTTTGTGGTAAATTATTCAGAGTTGGTACTTTAGCTATCTTAGATGCTGGTGATTCTGATATCTTATCTTCTATCTAAGTTATTGGATTGTAACGGTTATTGTTATATATTTTTTTAATCATCAATTAAGTTTGATTGGTTAATTTTTGTGTATAGTAATAGATTTTAATAATCATTAGCGATAGAGCTAGCATAAAGGTTTTATTATTGTACAGAATTATAGTATCAATTCGGAAAGTATATACCCACACGTGAACTCTAATAGCATATCACTAACAATTTTCTGATAATTGTTAATACCCATTAGTTCTTCTTATTAAAAGCCCTTTAGTTCTAGCCGTTGATAGCCTGCTAGTTCATCTCGTTAGCAAACTGTTAGTTCTTATAGTTTACACTTTCTGGAAGCTCTTACCTGTCTCCACACTTTTGTCATGATATCGTTAGTCTCTCTCACTTTTTTCGTTCAATTCATGCTCAAGTTGTTCAATTTCTAACTCTTCCCGACGTATAAGTTCATCAATGTCGATCTCCTCTAAATCATCAGCCTCTTCCGCTCGATGCTCCTTCGTTGGGGAGCTGAATTCATTGATGTTAACATTGAAGTAATTTAGCTGTGATCTCTGGTCAGCAACAACCTCTTCTAGTTGTTTGATCTCTTGTTGTAACTGGTTAAATTCTTGTTGGTAATTGTTGATATCCTCATAAAATCCCTCTTTGTTTACTAACATAGGAAACTTCTCTATTAATTGTGTCAACAGAACACACAATGCATTGATATTGTCTGAACTTAGTACCGATTCTGGAATTAAATTGTAATTATGTGAACTTTTGCTGGGGGATGACACTGGATCTGAGTCTACCTCTGATTGAGAAGGGGTTACATTTTCTTTTACTATCTCCGGAACTTTCACCGCAGTTCGTCTGCCATCACTTTCATCGACAGAAAAC
Source organism: Isabelozyma heimii (assembly GCA_030555995.1). Lineage (NCBI taxonomy): Eukaryota > Fungi > Ascomycota > Pichiomycetes > Serinales > Metschnikowiaceae > Isabelozyma > Isabelozyma heimii. The sequence continues at coordinate 8,395 of JANIVW010000120.1, forward strand.
CCATTAAAACTGGCATCAACATAAATCGACTTCCCATCTACTCTCTCTGGCTTGAGCTCGGTTGGATGATACTCATTTAATTCTCGTGCTTTATTGGACCTTTCATTCTTTCGTATTCCTCCCGCTCTATTACTCTTGCTTATACGATACAACGCTTGCTCATGCGTAGCTGCGTCCTTTAGTAGCTTGGTGATTGGAGGCTTGGTGATTATGGCATTGGTAAATATTCCTGGTGGTTGGAACTTAAGAGACTGTATAGTATCGCACTTGTCCTCTATCTCTTGGAGTATTGAATCCATGAAGCTGTTGTTTATTATGTTGTTCTTCTTCTTTTGGAACCGTGTAATGTTTTGATTTTGGTTATCTCATTATCCTGCACATTAACTATCATCCTGCATATATTCGTAGATACTCTACTTGAATTTTTCTAGCTCGATGAGCAGCCGTTGAAGATTTCTAGTATACACTATGACTGTGGAGTTGGATAAGCATGTACGTCCCGGTAGGGACTATTACTTGGCATTGGGGTTGGAAGGGTCGGCCAATAAGCTTGGAGTAGGGGTAATAAAGCATCATATTGGACCCTTGACAGAGAAAAATAGAGCTGAAGTATTGTCCAATGTTAGAGACACCTACGTCACTCCTCCTGGAGAAGGGTTTCTTCCTAGAGACACCGCACGTCACCACCGTAATTGGGTAGTGAGAATCATCAAACGGGCGCTTATCGATGCCAAGGTCAGAGGAAGCGACTTGGACTGTATTTGCTTCACTCAAGGACCCGGTATGGGGGCCCCTTTACAGAGTGTGGTGGTAGCAGCCAGAACGTTGTCATTGTTATGGAACTTATCATTAGTAGGAGTGAACCATTGTGTGGGACACATAGAAATGGGACGGGAAATAACTGGAGCACAGAACCCGGTGGTGCTCTATGTGAGTGGAGGTAATACTCAAGTAATAGCGTACTCCCGACAAAGGTATAGAATTTTCGGAGAAACATTAGACATTGCCATTGGGAACTGTTTGGATCGATTTGCACGTACTCTCCGTATATCTAATGATCCGGCTCCGGGCTATAACATTGAGCAGATGGCTAAAAAGGGGAAACATTTGGTGAATTTGCCATACACAGTGAAGGGAATGGATTTGTCGATGTCAGGTATTTTGGCCCACATTGATTCGCTAGCCAAGGACTTGTTCAATGACCAGAAGAATAAGAAACTAATTGACGAAGAATCGGGAGAGTTGATTACTCCAGAAGATCTTTGTTTTTCCTTACAGGAGACTCTTTTTTCGATGTTGGTGGAAATCACAGAGAGAGCCATGGCACATGTACAGAGTAATCAGGTTCTTATAGTAGGAGGAGTTGGCTCCAATGAAAGACTACAGGAAATGATGCAACTCATGGTCAATGACCGTAAGCACGGGTCTGTTTTTGCTACTGATGAGAGATTCTGTATTGATAATGGTATAATGATTGCCCATGCAGGACTTCTTGGGTATAGAATGGGCCAGACAAATGACTTGTGGAACACTGTGTGTACCCAAAGATTTAGAACTGATGAGGTTTTTGTCGAGTGGAGAGACGACTGAGGCTAGGAAAGAGGAAGAGTAGGTTCTTCTGCAGACACTTCGCAGACACATTTGCAGACATTTTTGTTAACATTTTCTGCAGGCACTTTGGCAGATTTCTGCTGACATCCTTTATAATCTCCAATTGCATATTTGAAACCATTCACATCCGTAAACATATCCTTATCGACATCCATGATTCAAGCATCTTCATAGATCGCTTTGGTCATCCTAAACCCGTACCCTCGGGATCGGGTTAGAGTCGAATACCAACACAAATTTTCAAGGGCTGTTTTTCATCTACCCCCGCTAACTACAGTCAGATACGGATCTAACATCTTCGTAGGGTGTAGAGAGCCTGTACAGTTGAATTGCAGCCAGTAGAAAGGTGTCCTGTATAGAGCGCAGAATTCTCGACCAACCAATTTGCTCACAGAAAAACCGAGTTTTAAGTATGAAAAATTGGTTGTGTTGAAACTTGATTTCTGTAAAGACCACTCGTTGAAGAACTAAACCACATATATTGTATGTATTTTGGAGGCTATATATCAGGGGTAGGAATCCGCATTAGGTAATTGTGTGAAATTGGCGTGTTTTTGGAAGAGATTGTGCTGTCATATGATGAAGTAAGAAGAGACGACAAGAAATGGCTGTTACGTGTGTGTGAATCGACTGTGGGCCATTACTTGGCCTTGGAATAATACTCACGATGGACCGAAACACTGTTACCGTATAACCCCAATCGTTGTGTCATACTGACTGTTTAGCAAAATGTCTACTGAGCAAAAAATTATTCCAGAAACTCCTTCACAAAACTTATTGAACGACAAGGTATGTAATTTGTTGTACAATGATGTACAATGATCCGATTATTCTCGTTATACTAACTTTCAAAGTGGGACGTTGTCTTATCTAATGCTTTAATCAAAACTGGATTGGGTTTTGGTGGAGGTGTTTTAGCATCTATCTTGTTTTTTAAAAGAAGAGCATTCCCTGTTTGGGTAGGTATTGGTTTCGGTTTAGGTAGAGGTTACTCAGAAGGTGACTCTATATTCAGATCCAATCATGGTTTAAGAACGGTTAAAGCCTAAAACTTATGTCAATTATTTATTCTTAGAAATCTAGATGATTGATTCCATATATTTTCATAGTCTTTCTGACTTAATAACGAATTCTCATAGTAATAAACTACGTTGCCAATATTTATGTAGGTCCAACTATGTCGCAAAGACTAAGGGGATGTAAGAAAAGACTAAGGGGATGTAAGAAACGATGCAGATACAACGAACATTCAGTATTCCTCCCGACTGCTTTCTCCTGACCACTTAAGTCTTTTTCCTGATCGCTTATTGTCATCTTAAACATCTCTTGTCCCAATCTCCAAGCAAAAATCTATGATGTTCACCTTTGTATTTGACACCTTGCTTTGCCCAAAATTTCTGGACCTCCCCAATCTAAATTCGGTTCTGAAGCCACTTATTTTTAGCATATAGTCGCCAAGACCATCTATAACTCATGCACGGCGAACTTCTAACTCTTTCAAGTTAGTCTCTTATTTCAAATCAAACTGAAACGGATAGTGCCGAGGCACAATTATTCCAATTTGCATCCTGCGCATATTTCTGCAACCCCGGATAATCGCAATAGAAAAATCGTTTATTGATAAACTTTTAGATAATACCGAAATATAACAGAGGTAAGAAGAATATATAGAGTGAGCTAGTCAACTAATCTGATACGATGTTTGATTCGGAAGTGTATTTAACCTTTCCGACAGAAATGGTGTTATCAGTTAAGTCGTAGTAGACGTACGCATATCTTAAAAAGGTATCACCAAGGATATCAACACCTTCAGCAGGAGATATACCAATGTTTAAAATTTTGTATCCCTGTGAATAGTCTGCAATTTGGGAGGACAAGTCAATGGCAATATCTATACCATTGAATTTGTAAGTAATCTGCTTACCTTCGAAACTCAGTGCTGGTGCGACATACCAATTGCTACCATCTTGTTGGACGGTTTGTGCGTCGGGAATGATTTGTGCAAGTGATTGGAAAGTACTTTCTTGGAAATATGTAAGCGAGGTACCAGTGTCCAAAACAGCGTCATCGCTCAAGTTGATTCCATTTCCACCAATGCTTACACCCTGGAGTGTAACTGATAAATATCTGTTGCTGCTAATTGGTAATTTGGCAAAGGTTCCATCAATCTTTGCTTTATCATAACCCCCGAAGAGTAGAACACCGGATGCAGCATCGGCACTGTTCAAATAAACGGAATAGGATTCTTTGGGAATCACCCCATCTTTAGCAAGTCTTGCTGGGATATTGTCGTATTGATATTCACCGTATTCAGCCTCTTGTACGTTTCTAGCAATTCCTAAGAGACAGTTGGCTGCACTACTTTGACTAGCAGGGAAAAAGTCGGCACTTTGGATCTGGGTTTTCCCAGAAATGAATGAAAAATTGTCAGAAGAGAATTCACCGTCAGTACTGGTCTTGTCACCATATTGGATGTGGAAAGGTTTGTTTAAGTCTTTGTAACTTGAAGAATCAGAAGGGTTATACCTTTCTCCAGATTGACATCTCTGGGAAGAACATTGAGCGTCATTGGTAAGTACCCATAAGTCAGAAGAACCGGTATCAATTACACAACTAATCTCTTGTTGAGGAGTTCCAAGGTAAATGTTGGCGTAGTAAGATGACTTCTCGTTGTAAAGAACAACAGGAACGTCATCACGCTTTTCAGCACCAGGCGAAATAGTCTTAATAAAGTCTGCGTAACTAGTTTCATTGAGTGGAATTGGAGTCTTAGTTCTACTGACTTCGAAGGGAATTGCCAAGGGTGCTGAAGCTCTTTTAGGGAGAGCCAATCCATTGACTCCTTCAAACGACGTCGTAAAAGCAAGGGTGACAAGCAAAAGAGCTTTTGCTGAAAAGTTGGCAAAGAATTGCATATCTGTAGTTGATTGTATTTCTGATTAAAGAAATATTTCTTGAACATAGAGAAAATTCCCTTCTTATATATACTGCTGGGTTGAATTTCCATAATCTCCTAAATTGCAATTTTCTTGGTTTCACAGCCATTTCAGATGTCGCAATTCAATTCGAATTATTTTTTCGTCAAATTTACTTTGTACCTTTTGATGCCTTACATCAAAACGGTCATATAAGATTATACAAACCATCATATCAAGATAACATTAAGTTAATCTATGTCTCACTCCAATGGCAGCCTTTTTGGTAGATAATACGGTGTACCACCAGGGAATGGCAATCAATACATTGTTTCGGGGTGATTTATTTTTTGAATTCTCACAGGACATGCTACATCAATTGACACACTGACGCATGGTTTAATTATGCACTTGCACCATTTTGACACCACTGCTGCCGCTCGTCTATCCCTAGACGCAGTCAAGGGTTGAGAACCAACATTTGATAGAGAAACTTGAGAAAGGCCTCCTATAGTTTCAAGTGACAATGAAGCTGTGATCTGCAGTTAGACAACTGACAATCTTCTATATTTAGTAGAGCTTCGTTTGATGGAATGCTCATATATTTGTCAAAAAAATCGCTTCCTTCCCCTTTCTGAGCCTCTATTTCGAGATTTTCGGTGCAAACTCATAAAATCATTAAATACATAACTTGTTAAATCGGCCTTTGCCAAAATGTGAAATTAATCAGGTTTATTTCCAAATAGGTAGAACTATAGATAGCATCTAGATCACAAGTAACTTTCTATTCAAGGGGGAAATCGTGGACTATCCATCTCTACGCCGGGGATAGTCGACTGACGCAATATTTGCAACAAAGAACCTGCAGGTGAACCTAAGACAACCGCTAGAACATATGAAATCCACGCAGCCAATGGGCTCATTCCAGGTTTGTCGTATCTACAGATGCTTCATAAATAGCTTCTGAAAATCGGTCTGTCGGTCTATCTCTTCTGCGGACAACTACACTGTCCAATGTACTTGAAATTTTCAGTCGCAACGCAATTAAACTTTATGGTTTGGATCACAATGCACTCCCTGCACACAATTGGATCGAATTTGCCAACGAAGGGATATTTTATAGCTTATGCACGTCATATTTGTCTGGACTTCCAGCTCACATTTGCATGAGTCAATAGCAATAACAAATAGCAAGAGTTATCTAGACTGAGATTCTGCAACGTCTTTTAATGTTGAAATTGCAAATTCGTGTACAGTTATGGTCTTTCTCATATACACTTTGTTGGAGCTACTGTTGATACATTTTTTGCAGTAAAAAGAAAAGAACGTTTCAGTAAGTACTATAAAGGGAAACAATTTAAGATAGAAAACATTCTGACCCACAGGGTCAAAAATAAAAAGAACGACAAGAAATTATCAAAAGCACACTCCTTAGGCAGAAACGATATTAGATTCGGAGGTATATTTGGCTTGACCAAGACCAATTTTGTTGTCAGTGAGATCGTAGTAGACGTAAGCACTTCTCAAGAAACTATCACCAAAAATCGCAAGATTCTTGGTACCACTGCTTCCAATTAGAAGAACACATTGATCATCATCCTGCTTTGAGACAAGAGTATCAAGACTAACTTTGATACTAACACCATCGAAATTGTAGGTAATTTCTTTTCCGTCCAACTGATCACAAGAAGCTTCCCAATAGTTGGTATTATCCACAGTGACTTGTTGAGCACCTTGAAGCTTCTCACCAATGAAACTGTAAAGCTCAGGAGAAACAACTGTCGCGGTGGTACCGGTATCTAAAACAGTTACAGCACCCGAGCTTTGATCGGTGCCGAGGAAGTTAATACTATCAAGCTTGACAGATAAATAGGTGGAGTCATCGGTTGGCAAAAATGGGAAAGGTCCGTCAATTTTGGCCTTGTCATACCCACCAAGAAGGAGGGTACCAGTGGTAGAAGTAGCACTATTCAAGTAGATAGAATAAGATGCCTTTGGGATAACACCTTGCTGAACCAATTTAGTGATAACATTGGGGTAAGAATAATTAGGTTGGTCAGCTTCTAGGCTGTCTCTTCCAATACCAATAAGACCAGGACCAGCAGTACTTTTATCAACAGGTGCAAACACAACGTCTTTAAGAAGAGGTTGTCCCTGGGTGAAGGAGAAAACATCAGTACCAAAAGTACCAGAAGCCCCAG
>JANIVW010000121.1:0-14828 GCA_030555995.1 Isabelozyma heimii
TGGATGTTTCAGTTCCGGTCCAAGTTGACGTAATAGTTGTTCTAGGAGTAGGAACTTCGACAATGATGGTCTCCGAACCGTCAGATGCAGTAGCGGTGGTGGTGGAGGTATCAGTTCCAGTCCAAGTTGAAGTAATGGTTGTTCTTGGAGTAGGGACTTCGACAATGATGGTCTCGTCTCCATTCGAAGCAGTAGCAGTGGTTGTGGAGGTACCGTTTCCTGACCAGGTCGAAGTGATCGTTGTTTTTGGGGTGGGTACTTCAACAATGATAGTTTCTGAACCATCAGATGCAGTAGCGGTAGTAGTCGAAGTATCAGTTCCAGTCCAGGTAGAAGTTATCGTCGTTCTTGGAGTAGGGACTTCAACAATGATAGTTTCTGAACCATCAGATGCGGTAGCAGTGGTAGTCGACGTGTCAGTTCCAGTCCAAGTTGACGTAATAGTTGTTCTTGGAGTAGGGACTTCCACTATTATAGTTTCTGAACCATCAGACGCAGTAGCGGTGGTTGTGGAAGTACCGTTTCCTGTCCAGGTAGAAGTAATCGTCGTTCTTGGAGTAGGGACTTCGACAATGATGGTCTCGTCTCCATTCGAAGCAGTAGCAGTGGTGGTGGAGGTACCGTTTCCTGTCCAGGTAGAAGTTATCGTTGTTTTTGGGGTAGGAACTTCAACAATGATAGTTTCTGAACCATCAGATGCGGTAGCAGTGGTAGTCGACGTGTCAGTTCCGGTCCAAGTGGATGTTATAGTGGTTCTTGGAGTAGGAACTTCCACTATTATAGTTTCTGAACCATCAGACGCAGTAGCGGTGGTTGTGGAAGTACCGTTTCCTGTCCAGGTAGAAGTTATCGTTGTTTTTGGAGTAGGAACTTCGATAATGATAGTCTCCGAACCATCAGATGCAGTAGCTGTGGTAGTCGAAGTATCAGTTCCAGTCCAGGTAGAAGTTATCGTTGTTCTTGGAGTAGGAACTTCAACAATGATAGTTTCTGAACCATCAGATGCGGTAGCGGTAGTTGTCGAAGTATCAGTTCCAGTCCAGGTAGAAGTAATCGTCGTTCTTGGAGTAGGGACTTCGACAATGATGGTCTCGTCTCCATTCGAAGCAGTAGCAGTGGTGGTGGAGGTACCGTTTCCTGTCCAGGTAGAAGTTATCGTTGTTTTTGGGGTAGGAACTTCAACAATGATAGTTTCTGAACCATCAGATGCGGTAGCAGTGGTAGTCGACGTGTCAGTTCCGGTCCAAGTGGATGTTATAGTGGTTCTTGGAGTAGGAACTTCCACTATTATAGTTTCTGAACCATCAGATGCAGTAGCTGTGGTAGTTGAAGTATCTGTTCCAGTCCAGGTAGAAGTAATCGTCGTTCTTGGAGTAGGGACTTCAACAATGATAGTCTCTGAGCCATCAGGTGCAGTAGCGGTAGTTGTCGAAGTATCAGTTCCAGTCCAGGTAGAAGTAATCGTTGTTCTTGGAGTAGGAACTTCAACAATGATAGTTTCTGAACCATCAGATGCAGTAGCTGTGGTAGTCGAAGTATCTGTTCCAGTCCAGGTAGAAGTTATCGTCGTTCTTGGAGTAGGAACTTCAACAATGATAGTCTCCGAACCATCAGGTGCAGTAGCAGTGGTGGTGGAGGTATCAGTTCCAGTCCATGTGGAGGTTATAGTAGTTCTTGGAGTTGGAACTTCCACAACTACGGTTTTAGTGCTACCTGAAAGATATGGAAGGGTGGTAGTTGAAGTATCAAGTCCGGTCCATGTTGAGGTAATTGTGGTAACTGGAATTGGAACCTCGACAATAACAGTAGCAGTTTGACCTGGAGTAGCTGTAACCGTGGTACTAGTAGTGCCACTTCCCGTCCAAGTAGAAGTAATGGTGGTTGTTGGAATTGGGACGTCTACTTCAATAGTTTTTGTGTTACCAGGCAGGGTATTGTATGGAAGGGTTGTTACCCGAGTGGTAGAATCGGTCCAGGTTTTGGTGGTAATAATCACAATGTTACCATTCGACAGAGGAGAGTTATTGTCGTATGAGCTCCAGTTTATTTGATCAATTCCCTTTGAGGTAGATCTCAGAGAGCCAACACATCTAAAAGTGTTGGTGTAACTGACACCAACGGTACTGCCAGAGGCGAATGAACTAGGAGTAACAAGAGCATCGATGAAAGGACGGTACCCAGCGGGAATATTACTGTAAGAAATGGAATATCCCGTAGATGAGCATGATGCAGTAAACGTAAAATCAGAAGACGCATTTTCTGCATAATACCATTCGTTTATCAAATTGGTAATGGCAGCATGAACCGACGAACAATCGACAGTGGCACGAGAGAAACTAAAACCCAAGGTTCCTGAAGTGTAACCATTGGGACAAGAGCCTGCCAACAAATAATGCTCTTGTTCCCCGGTAGAGACAACCAAACGGTTTGCGATTTGAATGTCACTGCCAGTGTAACCATAATTGGCAAGAGCTGAATTTGCACCACCAACGAAAGTAACCGATTTCAGAATAGTGTTTTCACCATCTGACCACTCAATAGTGTTTGCACCAGCGGTAAATTTCTGAGCACAAGTCAAGTCGATGGTACTAGCAGATCCACCAGCATTGAAGGTTAAGGAAAAGGAAGCAGTACCAGAGGCCTGTGTTGAGGCAACAACTGAATCACTAACAGTACATGATATCAGGGAATAATCCACGATAAGATCTCCTCCGTTCAAGTTACAAGTTGCGTAGGTGACCCCGTTCACAGCTAAATCTAAAGTGCTACTTGTAGTGGTAAATTTGAACACACATGGTAAGTTTAATTCGAAGGTGTCCCCGGCTGCAACCTGGGAACCATCGATGGACCAATCAACGACAGCAACCCAACTAGGGATTTGTGGAAAGTTAGCTTGACTTGAACCACCACTTACCCAAGTGAGGGATTCAATAGCTGTAAAGACGCCATACACCTGTTGTGCTGTTGTCACAGACAATAGCCAGAAGAGGTAGACAAAAGAAATCATTTAGCCGTTGATTACTAGAGAAATTCCGACGCATGTTTGGGGGTGTTGTGATATTTATAGAGATACAAATGCCTGTGAATACGAATATCGGTTCAATTTCTTATTTTATGCTCTGGAAGCTAGCTTTTTAGGGGCAGATTAAGATATTGTGGGATTTCTCGAAGAAGCTTTGGTGCCAACTGTATTCGAACGTAAATCGGCAGCAGTATACATCCCTATTTTGTAGAATCAAGTCCAATGCAACTCAGTCCATGGCGCATGCATACATATCGGAATTTTACAAGGTGCATTTTTCGTACTTCAAGGCTAGCTTTAGTCATCGTTTTAGCACATGGTATATAGTCATTATTGCTTGGACATTGTAGATCGCGTGCTGGCCCTTTGATACTTGGCTGGAGGTCAATTACAATCCTTGTACTTGGTTCTCGGTACATTATTTCGGTGAAAAATTCTCATTTGCAGCAAAAATTGGCCTTGCATGATGTGAAATCTTCGATACGGTGTAGGTACAGAATCGGATGTTTTCTCAATCAAAAAGATTACTTTTTTTTCGTTTGAGGCGACATGGAGCATATAATTTAGGTTATGGTACCTATTTTGGGAGGGATCTTCCATGTAAGCCGAAGCCCTAAGCATGAGGTGAAGGTCATAATAGTCTGAAGTTACTTTGGATAGGAGATAAAAGAAAAGAGGAAGGAGTTATGGCCCACAGCAAAGCACATTCAAGAGGAAAAATTAGCCGAACAGAATTTCCTTCAGTTGTTCCAGTTCTTTAACCGATTGCCCCCGCTTTAACCATTCGGATTTTATTTACATATAGTTTAATTTGTGGATCTATGCGTCGATCTTATCTGGTTTGTGTGATAATTACAGCGCAAGCATAAGTCGCAGTACTTGTATGGTTTCGGTTACAGAAGCTTCTTTGCCTAACAATAAGAAGCCCAAATAATAGGACTTTATACATGGAATCTATTGTCCAGTATTCCATGTAGTTCAAAAGCAACCATAGAACATGCGGAGAACAAAATTGCTCGCTTGTGCAGTTTTTACCAGAGTATGATTTCTTTTGGTGCTGGAGTTTAACATTTTTCGAAAACCTTTTTCCGTTCGTAATTTACCTTCGCGGGAAAACTTTGAAGCATAGACAAGACAAGGAGATCTGCTAAACTTTACATTTTGAGATATAGCCACCGATTTATTCCAAATTAGTCTTTTTCAAATGCAGATGACGGCTGTCTGCATTTTTCCTTTGTGTTGTACATTTTGTGAAGTATAAATGAGACTAAAGTAAATAGCATATGACCCACGACCTCATGATTGGACACTGAGTAATCAAACGTAATGGATTCCCGCTTGGAGGTTAAGCCCGGTTGCTGGAGCAGCTACGAATGAACCCTGAATATGAGTGGGCTGAACCCTGAATACAGGATGAGAATGTTGTATAGGGATAAGCATTTGCTTCTTCTTTTTTTTTTTTCTTTCATTCGGGTATTGGTCTGCTTTTCCCACCAGGATTCGAGATGAATCCTACGAGAATAAGGTTTTGGCTTTTGTAATTCCTTCATAAAGGTTACCATCCGGAAAGAATTCTTGGAACCGAAGGTATCCGTTTGCAGATACTACCACCGTTGACGATGCATCCAACTCTTTTGTGGTCACGAGTGATTAGGGGAACATACTGGAGAAAAATTTTTATTGGGAGTTTCACCAGGCTCAAAGCGAGCATTATGTAAGTCTTCACCCGCATAATTACGTACGTAAAAAATAATTTTTACCGAAATAATAGTTCGGTAAAAATTCTAGATCCAGATTTTGAAAGGGCAAATTAATAGATCATCAGATCTAGGGCACTGCTGGCGGTTGGCCTGCAGACCGGTGGTGATGTAGTGGACCGGAAAACGGTTTGCTGTCTTGCAGCCCCCTTTATCTTTAGCATGAGTTGAGACTTGCTGAAAAAAATAACCGTCTAAACATTCTAATCAAGATCGAAATCGGAAATTAGAAATATGCAGCTTCGCATTACACAAAAAATAGTTCTTTCTCGGAACGAGCATTTCTATTGTTAAGTGCCGTCAAGTGTAGGGGCCATGATCGAGAACGTATTGAGGGTTATTTTTTCAGAAACACAATGAAAAGAAGGTTTCCGTTGCATGAACGGCTCTTATTCTAATTGGGTCACTCAAAGCGGACTGATATCTTCACATCGCAAAAACAGGAAGGTAAAAACCAGCATCATAGTTTCAGGTGCCAGGAACCTTGCTTTCGGGGCTAGCTAAGGCCAAGTCAGGCGTCTGGTAACCTCAAAATGATCGACGTTGAATAGTTGCGGGATTATAAGGCGATCGAAGTAGTAATGGCAGCAAAGTGCTGATTAGTGTTAAGATAGTTCGGTAATATATACTAAGAAGTCTAAAAATGCTAAAGATCGTTCTAAAGGTTTACGTAGAAGTTAAATGTGCCGTGACTAACGGTCTTCTTTTCTGCTTAGTACTTCTACTTCAAGTATGTTACTTGACATAAATCCGAAAATCCAAGGCTGTACTTGCATTTTCTATACATTAAAGTTTGTTGATTCCATACTGTAATTACTCCTCAATATATGTTTGCCGACAGCAGAGCCGATATTATTCGTCCAATACTCATGTTTCCTGACGCGGGGCGGTTATCTGTAGTTTGGAGGACTATTGCCAGCCGTCTCATTCGATGGAGAAGTGTGTTTATTACATAATATGAAGTCAAGATCAACTGGACATATCGCCTGCATTAAAAAAATACTAATTCAGGATAAAGAAAGCGCAACGCCTGTATCGAATATTTTGCAATACATAATTATTAATAAAATTTACGATTGTGTCTATTCGAACATTGACGATAGTTTTACTAATAAATATCCTCCATTACATACAACTGAAACAGCATGTAATAAAGTCCGCCCTATAGCCAATAATAAACATCCTTGAAAGTCTAATTGGGTGCTTCTGCTAATAAGTCCCTTCTAGCTAACAAATTTGTAATAAGTGCATCGACATGAGGTATTATTGATTCAACTGTTTCAAAGCTATAAGCATGAAATAATAATTACGTAAAACAAATGAGTAATGCAAATAATTTATTATTTTTAATGTTATAGCTACAGCTAAGGGTGCTCTATTACATGGATTGTTATCAGCCTCCTTATTTCCCTCCTCATATGAACAATTCGGATGGTTACGTGGGTTTAATCCCCGCTATAATTAATTTCCCTCCTCGAGTAAGGCGGCGTGAGATTTCCCTCTGAGGGAGGGCGTGAGATTTCTCTCTGAGGGAGGGCGTCGATAAAGGGATGTATACTTCTTGGTGAGCTACGTTTTTTCCAAAGTGCTGATGCAAAAGACATGCAAAACCTATAAGCAAGGCTTACGATGCTTCCGACAGCATCAGGTCTATTCCATATTTATTTTTCGACGTTAAGAGATCATCACTGTTGTCAAGTGTTTTTTTCGGCTTAAAAAATTAATGTCCACTCTAACTTCCGTGCATATTTTTGCATGCGAAGAAGGCAGAATTTGCACCTATGTCCGAAGCCATTTTTGTTGTAGTAAAAATGCGCCAATTTCCAAAAAGCTGCGAAATTAGCGCTTCAGGCTCTTAGCTCTTCGCTTTAGTCCTTTGGATTCATGAGTATGTCTTCTTTGGAGATAGAAGCGTTGAAAATGGAGCTGAGTGGCAGCAGTACCTTGTTGCCAGGCATTAGCGACAGCATCACATTTTGAACGCCATATTCATGTCTTGAGGGTGCGATGAGCTCAACTGTGGTTTCTGTGAGTATTTGCTGCTCAATAGTATTCTCATGTTATTCAATAGAGACAAATATGTTTGGTTTGGTAGCTCGCTTAGGGTTTTGATGAAAGCCCAGCTCATAGCACCCGTGCTCTGGCCACCTTCTATGGCATCGGCGCTGGTCTGATCATCTTTACACCCACTTAGAGAAATGACGTTTGCTGGAGAAGATTTGTGAGCAAGAACCTGGTGTCGGTTAAAATTACCCACTTTTGCTACCCGGAATACGATTCCGTTGATGTTATCGAAAGCACCGCTGAGATTCCCAGAATCACAATTTCTAAGGGCAGAGAGGACACTGGATCCAGCTTCTTTAAGAAGATTGGACTCTTTGATCAATCCTTTGGTGGAATATACATAGGGTAGATCCAATGCCGTCCCCGAATAACAGGAATCGAATAGAGCGGTCAACCTACATCCAGGAGGAAGTGAACGGACCAATATATCGTGCATAAGATCATCAACTATGAAACCACTGATTCGGAAATCGAGTGGATAAATGACTTCATCATAGCCTGACAGCTCATCTCCGTCTAAATCAACAGTCTTCCCACCATGTCCAGAAAAATGGAACACCAAGGAATCATTTGGTGTTGCATCTCTCACAAGCCATTGCATGGCTCTGATGATGTTTTCTTTCAATGGTAGTCGAGACACATCGTATTGGTCATCAGTTAAAATTACCATATGATCATAGGAGTAACCAAAATTGTAGTGTAGAAATGCACTCATATTACGAACATCATTAATACAGCCTCGGAGTTGTCTAGGAGTGCCAAAGTAGTTGATTCCTACCAAGAGGGCTTTTTTCCTTCCATAAGCACGAGGGTGGTATGGTGGTGGATTATAGGGTGGTGTATAACCATAGCTCATTTTTGGCGTTATGGTTGTACCAAGAGAACCCTCTTCATCATGCCATCCACAGGTTTTATAGCAAGAGGCTATCTATTTTTGTGATTTGGCGGGGCTTGGTAGCTTGGCTGCGGCGAAAGCTGACTATGTTGCTGGGGAGACGAGAAAAGTGATATGAGAAGCTATGGAAGAAGAAGAAGTACAAGAAAGGAATTAATTTAGACTATGAAGGTACAACTATGTAAAAAAAATTTAGACTATGAAGAACAACTTCAAGGACTAAAAAAGCCTAGTTGAATATGTATTGGTGTACGGAGGTAATCAGGGTTTTAATGTGCAGATATGATGTCCTTTTCACCAAACCTAAACACGTATCTCTGGTGTCCTCGAATCACACGAAAGGTAATTAAATAATATGCAATAAGAGAAAGCTACGGCTAAACTACGGTTAAACTACGGCTAAACTGTCTTTGGGTGGAGTCAGTAATATTTTAGCATGGGAATAAATGTATATAGACTATTGTGAAACATGATTGTGACAGTCGACTTACAGAGGCATTTCACAGAAAAACCCATCGGAATGTCCTATGCAACCCTTAAAAATCATAGGGCTTGTTTTATTGCATTGGTCAAAATGGTAAGCTCTTCCGGTGTAGTTGTGTAATGAGGATAAATGTAAACCCAGTACCTGAAAGGACGAATCCAAGCTCCGACACTGACAAACTTTTTCTGGAGCTCCTCAACGTTGACGAGCTCTTTGGTTTCAACTATGCCGATGGCACCAAGGATTCTGACATCCGCAACCTTCGGGTGAGAAATCAATGGACCCAACTCCTTGAATAACTGAGTTTCTATATTCTTTGTTTGCTGTTGCCATTTTCCCTCCAACAAGATAGACAAGTTTTCACTGGCAACAGCACACGCCAACGGATTAGCCATATACGTTTGACCGTGCATAAAACATCCTGCTGGTCCATCGGAGATCTCGTTTCCAATTTCCCGATTGGTGATAGTAGCAGAAAGAGTGAGATAACCTCCGGTCAACGCTTTTCCCAAACAAAGAATATCAGGAACGATTCCTGCATGTTCGAATGCAAAAAGCTTCCCCGTACGTCCCAAACCCGTAGCCACCTCGTCAAGAATCAAAAGAATATTGTACTGCTTACAGAGCTCACTTACTCTCTTCAAGAACTGTGGGTGGTAGACTCGTAATCCACCAGCACCCTGAACAATTGGTTCAAGGACAACCCCGGCCAAAACCTGATGATTCTCTTCCACTAACTTCTTGAAAGGTGCTACGTCCTTCTCTTCCACCAATTTTTCAACGTCGTCTCCTTTGTAGCCATATCGAACTTCAGGAGCCTTGCAAAAGAGGTTTTGCGGCAAAAAACCTGTGTAAATGCTGTGCATCGAGTTAACCGGATCACATACAGACAACCCACCAAAAGCATCTCCGTGATACCCATGATTGATGGTAAGAAACTTTGTCTTCAGCACATTCCCTTGCGAATTGTGGTACTGGAGTGCCATTTTCATCCCAACGTCTATAGAGATGGAACCTGAGTCAGCCAACAAAACACAGTCCAATGGGGCCGGCAACAATTGCACAAGCTTTTTGCAAACCTCAATACTGGGCTTATGAGCAATTCCACCAAACATGACATGAGACATCTTATTGATTTGATCAAAAGCTGCCTTATTCAACCGCGGATTGTTATAGCCATGCTGAACACACCACCAACTGGACATACCATCGACCAATTTGGTTCCATCAGTCAAGTACAAATTGGTTCCTTCCGCCCTGTCAACAGGATACACCTTCAAAGGCTTGGTGATGGAGGTGTATGGGTGCCAAATGTGCCTTCTGTCGAATTCTAAGTCTTCTTTCGTAATCTCAGACATGGTGAAGTAGAGAAGAAAAAGAGAAAGGATATTGTCTTCATTCCCCTATTTATACTTTTGGCTGCAAGATGCCGGTGAAAAATGAACGGCATGACTCCTAAGTTGTGACTCGCCATAATCTGACGTTGACTCGTAGTCATGTATATGGTGTATGGGTGTTTGTGAATACCTGGAAATATTATTTAGAAAAGTTCACGTTTTGGTGTATGGGTGTTTACGAATCATCACGTGTTAGGGTCTTCTTGTGTTATCTTGAAATGGTTCATGTAGGATGGCAATGCAATTTTCTTTACAAAACTGTCAGTATTATATTGTACGGAAAGTATATTCGATTATTAAATTACATCCTACTTAAAAAATTATAGCGGTGAATTGAAACATAAATCATCAAGAATCATTTGAAAATAATCTTTTTTTTTGTTTTTCTCTTATAATATTTTCAGAAGGGGATATTAAGCCTGATTAGCAGCGGCATTCTCTTTTTCTTCACTAGCGTCAGATTGAGAGTTGTTAGAATGTAACATGTCTTCTTCTTTATGTTGAACTTTGATCTTTTCGCCCAATTCAGCATCAGATAAGATTGGAACTCTTGGTTGCCAGTTGTTGGTCTTCCAGGCTGGAACCTTTTCTTCCCAAATTTGAGCAATTTCTTCCAATCTCTTACCTCTAGTTTCTGGGAAGAAGAAGAAAACATGGATGAACATACAGAAACAGAAACAAGCGTAAATAATGTAAGTTCTCCAGTCAATGTTCTTGAAAGAACTAGGGGTAAACATAGCAATAGCGAAGTTGAAAATCCAGTTAGCAGCGGTAGCAAGAGCAGCACCTCTTTGTCTACTGACATTGTCACCCCACATTTCGGAGACGTAAAGCCAGATACCAACACCCCAAGAGGTAGCGAAGGAACAGACGAACAAGTAACAACAAGCAATAACACCTTTAGCAGCTGGTTTATGAGTATCAGGGATTCTAATAGTAACAGTTTCCGAACCATCAAGATTTGGAATTCTCTCAGAGTATGTTGCCAAGATACCAGCAACACCGAATTGCCAAGCCATCATCGAGAGAGCACCACATAATAACACTGGTCTTCTACCTAATTTATCTAAGAAGTATAATGCAGGAACAGTAGTAACAGTGTTCAAAACATATTGAATAGAAGAAGCAACCAAGTTAGCATTACCAGAGTAACCAGCCATTTCGAAAATATAAACGATATAGTACATCATAACGTTCATACCAGTCAATTGTTGCCAAATTTGAGCAAAGACACCAATGATGGTTCTGTGGATATACTTTTTGGTGAATAAATCAGCATAAGTGAAAGATCTAATATGTTCATCAACCAATAATTGTTCTTTGATTTCTGAAATTTCAATCATAACTTCTGGGTCTTCACGGTTACCTTTACCTTGGACAGCAGCAACAATTTGTTCGGCTTCTTCCCAGTAGCCGTTCTTGGCTAACCATCTAGGAGATTCAGGGATAAAGAAACATCCAATGAATAAGATAAGACCAGGAACAATTTGTAAACCCCAAGCAACTCTGAATGAACCAACACCATTGATGAAATGTAAACCGTAAGAAACGTAGAACATAATCAAGATACCTAAGGTAACAGAGAATTGGAATAAACCACCAATTAAACCTCTAATCTTACGTGGAGCCAATTCTGAACCATAAACTGGGGCAACAGCTGAGCCGAAACCAACACCAATACCAGAAATAATTCTACCGCAAATAAGCTGAGCTTGGTTTTGGGAAGATGATTGGATAGCAGCACCAACACACCAGAAGAAGGAACAGACAAGTAAGGAAGCTCTTCTACCGAAAGGTTCGGAAACAAAGGCGGAAGCCAAACTACCGAAGAAGGAACCAAGAGACATGGAAGCAGTGATAAAACCTTGCATATCAGAGTTAGGATTGTGGAAATAGTTTTTATATTGATCAGTACCAATGAAAGCAGACATGGACGAAATATCAACCCCAAACATCAAACCTGAAAGACAGGAGATCATACAAATGACGAAAACATTTGTTAAGTTAGGAGTTTTGTCTAAAAAGTATCTAAACTTAAGAGCAGGTCCGATTAATTTATCTTCGTAACCCATATTTAATTGAAAGAGTAAACAGTATAGAAAGCAGTGATTAAAAAAAAAATCGTTAATAAATGGAGGAAATCTAGTTGATTTTATAGTCCAAATTTCGGGGGAAGCAGAGGGGGGTGGATTCTAGCCAGCTCATAATGATATCCTATAATAGGCCTAGACAAACAATGCCCTACGAAACGTATCATAACTATTGAAAAAATTTCTTTAATTATTCCACCCGTAAAAAATAATAATGTCCCCAAAATATGCAATGTAACTGGAAAAAAAATAAATGACTTGTAGGGAATCTTGTACCAAATGGAGTTAAAAATACTGAATGTAGCATCACAAATAGACGCATCTCGGTGGGGCATCAACATGGAAAATCTTTCTTTGTGGGGAAATGCGACATTATAGGCCGGCATCATGCATGTCGGTTGTGGGGGACAAGACAAATATGGGTAGTTTTTCATGCAGACATTTTTTGCCATGCATATTGGTCATGAGCCCGGAATTACTCCCCAGATAACCTACCAGCGCCGTATGCATCTAGCAAAATGTCGTCAAATCTGGTGAGCCTCGGATTAAACCGCCGTTAGAGTTATGGATAAATCACCGAATTCTTGGAACCGCTTGGGTTAGGAGAATTACAATCTAAGGTTTGTGTGTGACAGGGGAATCAGATTGACTATAATGTGTCTATTGTCGACCAAGAATATCCTGATGCCAGTGGAGACATATGTATGATGACGTCGCTCTAGATAAGAAAAAACTCTAAACCATGCTTACGTAAGATCTCCTGAACGAGACATGTGTGACATTGAGATGATTGGTGTCGCGTTGTAGATCAGTGCTATTAGCAAAAATGAGCGGAGAACGTAGATGTAATGGGTTTATCGGGGATTCTTCAGTCTGATCCCTTTGTACAAGATGTCGGATAGCAATAATCCAAACTTAGTGCATCATGAACCCATTCGGAGGTTTTCCTTCGTCTAATCCACACCATAATGCGACATTTTTATTTTTTCAGGAAAACTGCCATCATGTGTGAAAAACTATTTTAATAATCGTACCGTCTGAATAATGAACCGACCTCTCGCCGGAGGTACTCGATCTTCCCGAAATACCGTTTAATGTGTGTCGCTATTGACATGCGGCGACATTTTTTAGCCGCTCGTTTGGAATTGGCTGCAACATGCTACATTTCCATCTGGTGAT
The DNA here is from genome assembly GCA_030555995.1 of Isabelozyma heimii. Taxonomy (NCBI): domain Eukaryota; kingdom Fungi; phylum Ascomycota; class Pichiomycetes; order Serinales; family Metschnikowiaceae; genus Isabelozyma; species Isabelozyma heimii. The sequence continues at coordinate 12,889 of JANIVW010000121.1, forward strand.
GTTTCTTTCCAGCAACATGACCAGATCACCAGTTAACAGATGCAACGTGCACAAGTTGTGTCACCACCTGTGTCTGTTGTCAATTGTTGTGTTCGCAGTGAAGACCTGGGTTTGGCATAACTTTCACATGATGTAGATCCGTAAAGTCAAACTATTGCACTGAAGCTGGTAAGCCTTATTCTACACTGAAGTCAAACTTCATTGCACCTTATTCTAGCCAAACTACGTTCTAAATTATGTCGTTATTGTATCGTACATTCATGAGATAACACCTTTTGATAGCGTTTGAAGAAATAAATAGTTTACATAAATCTAAGATTAATGTTCATGCGGATTATGATGATGGTGATGGTGATGATGGTGATACGGACATCCGAAGATCTTGACATTCTTCTGGCATTGTTCCATCTGAACAAAACTGCCTTCAGGAGTCACGAAGCAACTTTCTTGCGAAAAAGATTCGTATTCGGCGTCGTTTTCCGTATCTGGAGGAGTGTAGAGTTGACCATTGAACAACTTTCCATCTTGGATGGGAGAATTATTAAAGAAGTCGCAGCTGGTGACGTAGTGGTGTAAACCATGTAATGAGATTCTATCATTTGGGTTCAATGCAAAAATTTTATCCAACAAGTTGTTGAATTGATTGGAAATTGGTAAGATGGAAGAAAGAATTTTCTTATTGCGGAAAATGTAGTTCGAAAACACTTGATTGTCATCGTTTATATTGGCAATTGGCCAAGGGTTTCTTGCGCAAGTGATATTAATGAACAAAACTCCCAAAGACCAGATATCTCCAGCCAAAGTTGGGAAATATTTGGAAGATGATTCACTAGGAGAATCAATGGTTTGGTATTGATTCATATCTATCATGGATTTGATCAAGCTATTGGTATTGAAATTGACAATTCTTTCTGGGGCCATGTAGAAACTCGATCCCCTACAAGCATTGCAGCAGATCAAATTCAGACTCATAGCCAAGCCAAAATCAATCAACACTATATGGAGCTCGTCATAATCGATGATAGGCGAGTCTGATTTTCTCTTATAGTCCGGATTGTAACGAACCATGACATTTTCTGGCTTTAAGTCGCAATGGTAGATACTTTGGGATGAGCAGTAATCAAGAGCATCGATTAACTGTAACATGCAATTTTTCATCAACAATTGTCCTTGCTCACCGGAGGAAGGCTTAAATATTTGTTTGTCGATGATATTATGGAACAAATCACCTTGTTCGAAATAGTCCATCAAAATGACGACTGCCATATTATCCAAGTTCAACACTTTGTGAATGGAGATGACATTTGGATGATTATGAACTTTTAAGTGGAGAGCGATTTCTCTCAAAAATGGGCAGTGGCCTCCTTCTTGTTCGATAAACTTGAGATTCAAGCTTGTAGCGTAACCGTGGCCATGGTTATCGTTGAAGTATTCAAATATCTTCTTTTGAATGTACTTTTTATTCTCATTGACGTCGACATTGGCACTATTTGACTTTACTGGGGGATTCTTCAAAATAATCTTAGCTGCAAATTGCTGTCCTGTAGTCGAGTCTTCCATCAAGTAAATCAAGCCGTAGGTACCAGCACCGATTTTCTTGATAAACTTAAGATTGGTGTTGATGGTAAACCCATCAAGTAACATGTGGGGATTGGTGTTTTTGCTAAACATAGAAAGTTTGGGTGTATAAGGTTTAGGTAATGTGGTATCAATATCTAATAGCGGTAATATATTGAGGGTCATACTGAAGAAGAGTTGGTTCTACAAGAGACGTTAGCATGTTTCTACGATCTCGCCGAAATATATATGATTTCACAGCCGGGCTCCCAGCCGCATCGTAAAAAACAGGAATGATATCGGGTCAAGATTAAGAGAACCTTCAAGCATGAAGCATGAATCATTTGATAATTTTTCCGCAGATAAAAAAAAAGAAAAAGAGC
>JANIVW010000122.1:0-14812 GCA_030555995.1 Isabelozyma heimii
TCTCAATTTCCAACTGCCAACGAGTATCGTATCTCGGTGAAGAAGTTGGAAGATGGTGCCGTTTCCACTTATGTACATGAACATTTGAAAGTAGGAGATATCCTCAGGGTTGCTCCACCTTCAGGTCAATTCACTTACAAGCAATCCGACAACGATGTTTTGTTGTTTGTTGGTGGTATAGGTGTTACTCCAGTTGTGTCTATTGCTGAAAAAGCCTTGGACGATGGGAAGAACGTTACTCTTTTCGACTCAAATCACACCATTGGTGTCAGACCATTTGCTGATACTTTCAACCTGTTCAAAAAATACTATGGTGACAAGTTTGAAGTGAAAGAGTTCATTTCCAACCATGAAAAAGATATAAGAGACGAAAAGAAAGGTAATTTCAGTACGGTGAGGTTCTCTAGCTTGACCCCAGAAGATTTCGATGCCATTGACTTCAGTAAGTCTTATGATATTTATTTATTGGGTCCCGTTGGATACATGAGATTCGTTAGAGAAGAATTGAGCAAGAGAAAAGTTGATGGTGCTCAAATCTACAGCGAATTCTTTGGTCCAACTGTGGTTGAGTAGGCAAATTATCTCCTTTATGTTTTCTTGTTTATTATTTTTACGTATAATGAAGTACTTTTAATGTATATAAATCGTTCAACCTTAGTAGTCATATGGCTGGCTTTTGGCCTTTTGTTTTTCCGCTCAGTTGCCGCATAATTTTTCATGCTCTTTTGCCTAGTTTGATTGCTTGAACTGCTTCAAAATGTCAATGGCTAAAAGATGATCTTCTTGTTGTGCCAAACCACTGATGGTCAAAGCACCAATTAAACCATCGAACGATTCAATTCTAATTGGAACGCATCCACCGTGAGAGGCATAGTCCAAGGAGGAAATGAACATTGCTTCTTCCATAGTTTTACCCTTTATTCTGAGAGATTGGCCAACAGCGAAACTTGATTTACCGCATCTCAACGTAAGTCTCTTCTTACGATTGACCCATTCATCGTTATCGGCAGCAGATCCATTTCCAGTGGCACTGTGGAACAAGACTTGACCACTGGCAAGGGTTATATCAATGACAACTGATTTGCTAGCGTACTTTTCAATTGCCACACGTCTGGCTAACGACCCAAGTTGGAAAGCTTGTTCAGCACCAAAATCCTTTAATTTGATGTCATCTCCTTCCAATTTCGCAAGCTCTTCTAAGCTAAATTTAAAAATATCTTCTTCACTCATTGCTTACTAAAGGAAACTCAAGTTTTTTAGCTCAAGATTCAGATCGTTATACACATTCGGTATGCAGGTGTCCGCTATAGCTACACAAAAAAATCAGAGGTTCGGGGCTCGCAAAATCAGTTCAAGCACGAACACTTCTGAAGTTTTTGCAGTAATTTTTGCATTGATGAGGTAGTAAAAATTATTGCGAAAAAATTCTAGCTATAGTGGTTATCTGTAACCACTAGCATTGAATTTATTTCTGTATTACGTGCTTGGGGACCAATCACAGGGTGCCATTTGCAATGAGTAAGCAAGCAGCACTGGTCTGGAACCCATATATACATGGAAAGAAGTATGAATATAGTGGTGTCTTCCCGTAACTTCTAGGGTACATTGCTGGAAACCCTGGGTTGAGGCAGTGCCCAAATTGTATATAATACAATGCAATTGCTCATACAGTAGTAAGGTGCGTGAAAAGTATAATTAAAATGGCGAAAAGTAAGATAACTAAACCAATTCCAGTAACTTTACTCTCAGGGTTCTTGGGTTCTGGTAAAACCACCTTACTTGAAAAAATCTTAACCAGTAATCATGGTCTCAAAGTAGCAGTTATAATCAACGATGTTTCTCAGTTAAATATTGACGCTGCTTTAATCAGAGATCATAAGGTAACTCAGAAAGAAGAGAAGCTTATTCAACTTCAAAATGGGTGTATTTGCTGTACTTTGAGAGGAGATCTTTTGGAAGAACTATCGGACTTGGCTCTTTCAGGTAAGTTCCAGTATATTGTAATTGAATCTACTGGTATCTCTGAACCAATGCAGGTTGCTGAAACCTTCACTACCGAATTTTCTCAAATGTTATTACAATCCGAAGGCTCTATGTCTGAAGAAGAAAAGAAGGCTTTGGAAAACATCGTCAAGATGGGCGGTTTAAACAAAATCTGTCAGCTTGACACCTGTGTTACTGTCATTGACTCCTTGAACTTCCTTGCTAATTTTGAAACAACCGAATTCTTGGCTGATAGATGGGGTGACAATGGTCAGGGTGAGACGGAAAGAACCATCACTGACTTAATGGTTGATCAAATTGAATTCTCCGATGTTATCATTGTCAACAAGATCTCCACTATTAGCAAGAAGAAGCAAAAGAAGATCGAAAAAGTAATTAAAACATTAAACCCTATCGCTAAAATCATTAAAGCAGACTACTGTGATGTTCCCGTTAAAGAAGTCATCGGCACCAAATTATTTGATTTCGAAAAATCGTCTACTTCTGCCGGCTGGTTGCAAAGTATTAATGAAATGACTTTAAGAGAAGGATTTGGTACTGATAAGAATGCCAAATTGACTCCAAAACCTGAAACCGAAGAATATGGTATCAACAACTTCGTGTATGTTTCTAGAAGGCCATTCCATCCAGAAAGACTTTACAAATTAATCAGAGACAAGTTTGTGATTATAGAGCAATCTGGATTCGATGATGAAGAACCTCAAGTTGAAGAATTAGATGTAAGTGAAGAAGGCTCGGAAGATGAGAGCTCTGAAGAAGAGGAGGAAGAAGATGAAGATGATGGTTATGCTCCACCCTCTGAGAAACAAATCATTAAAAACAAGAAGAATTCTATCTTCGGACCAATGTTACGTTCCAAGGGTTTCTTCTGGTTGGCTTCGAGATACATCATGAGAGGTGAATGGTCTTCGGCTGGGGCTATGTTGACCTTGAAGGGAGGTATTCCATGGTTTGCAGTTACTGGACCGGAATATTTCCCTCCAGAGGCAGCAGCATTAATTGCAAAGGATATGAAGGGAAAACATGGGGATAGACGTAACGAATTGGTATTTATTGGGGTTAAAATAGATAAAAAGAAGTTGAGTAAAGCATTAGATGCTTGTTTGCTTAATGATAAGGAGTACAAGCAATTTGAAAATATCATTGCTAAAGAAAAGAACTTGTTCAAGATTGAGAAGGCTTTACCTACAGCTTTCGATGATGGTTTCGCGGACTGGATTAAATTTGATGAAGAAGACCAAAAAGAGGATGATAAAAAAGAGGAAGAACAGAAGAAATTATCAGTCAAAACCGAAAAGCATGGAAACCACTCCCATGTTAAGGTGAATGACAAATCCATCAAAGTCTAGTTACATATTCGTTAAATAATTCTTGTACATTTTGAAATCACATTGCACTAATGCTTATTACTTACCAAATTGTAGCTTATTATTCTTTCTCAGTAAATTAAACGGTTTTTAATGCTATTTTTGGATTAAAAAAGGAGAGGTCCTTTTTCCATTCACATACTTTCAGCCTGGGAGTCCATATATGCCTAGTGGTCCTAAACATCATACACCAAATAAGTTACCTCAAGGCCCTCTCCGTTAGTGTCTGGGAGCCCATTTTTATCCCATATATTTTCCCCTAATTTGAAGCTGTCCACCACTTTGAAACCAAAATACTCGTAGACTTCCTTAGCTTTCTTGTCGATTGCTGTCACCGAGGCTCCTGTCTTTTCATCTTTGGCTCGTTGAAGGTAAGGCTCAATCAAATTCCTAACGGAACCCCTAGTTGTTTTGCTCTTGTCCCTAGCAATTAGCAGCAAATGCCAATCAACTCTGTCAGTATACCCGTGAGTTTCTTTCAATGCTTGGATTTTATCTTTGAACTCCTTCACTGTGGATGTTATAGGTGGTGGTGGCATCTTCAAGTTAGGCTTTACCCAAACAGCTACGGCAGTAAAGTCATGACTTTGAACAACCTCGGCGCCGGCTTTTTGGAGTTCAATAATTCTGTCTTTAAAAGATCCTTTCGTTGCTTCGAAATCGAGATTATCTTCCATAGGGATTTTAAGCTGCTCCTTGAGCATCACTCTATGTAATGGGTTAGTATAGAACGCAGCCTCTAATACATCGGCAGCTTTCCCTAGATCCTTATCCTTAACTAAAAAGTACGTCATCAAATCCTTCCCCAAGACTACAAAGTAGTATATGGGAAAATTTGGGGATTATTTCGGAACGGCACTTAAAAAATACGTCAAGCATTTTTCCAAGCGTTTTTCAACTGTCAAAAATTGACGCACTTAGCTCCGAGACTTCATGCAGCCAAGGAAAGGGAGCTACCAATGATCAGGAGATGGAAAGAAGACGAGCAGATCGTATTGGGTATTCTGTTCCAAGAGGTAGTAGTTCATTTGGAGATGTTTGTATTATTACAAAGTAAGGCACTCTTCCGAAACAGCATTAGCATTAACTTATTTTTTCCATTTGCATTGAATATTTTATGAGCACGCATATTTTGCTTGATCTTATCCACATTGCTCTCCATTTAGTTAAGTGGTTTACTTATGAAAGACCATGTAACTACCTAGCAGTATTGAATCTAACTATAGATAGAGACCAAATGACGCATTCAATTATGCCGTGTAAGGTTTACTACGCTGCTGCTAAATTTGCAACTCATATTGTGGAACCATTACGACCAATATAGACATACAGAAAGTATTGCCGAGTGTAACTTACAGCATCGGATATATATGGAATGCTTTTGACGAATCTGTTCGCCGTTTACCTTGAATTGGAGGCTCTATCCAGTAAGGACCTACATGGATATGGAGGGTACTGTCGCTATAGCAATGCAACTGGAAACTGTCACTGGGTGTCTGAATTAGAGAATCAGATAGATTATTAGGCTCTTGGATTCTTATTTGAACAGGTTGACTCTGAAACTACTGTAACACCTACAGGTATATAGCTTTGGGAAGAGAAGAGAAGACCAGCGACCAGCAAACGGAAGTTGCATTAGTTGCCTCGGTCACCCATGGATAACGAGGCAGCTACTCCCTCATCACTTAGACAGACTTAAAGGTGAATGAGTTGATCCCTACTAGCAATAAAAGTTTGTATAGACATTTAATAAGACTCTAAGAACGGCTTACGCTATCTGCGCTTAAGCTGATAACACAGAAAAAGGAGCTGCAGCTTTTACTGTAAGAAAATTTACAGCCAAGCTGAACAGACAACAACACCAACCGTGTGACCCCTCACGTCAAAGAAAAGTAGCAACTGTCAGCTGTCAATCTCTCGCACATCCTCTACTCCGGTCCGAAACTGCGTAATTTTTTGCGCATGAGTAATGCCGTACATGTTAAAAAAAAATCTAATCTCCGCTTAAATGCGCAATGGGTATTCTTCTTTTAGTACATCGGTTTCTTCTTGAATTCAATTAGATCAATACTGTTCCGCTAGTGAAGGGGGTTCCAAAACAAGTGAGCAAAATCGTTTTCATTTGAGATAAAAGTACATCTAGGTGGGTTAAAGAGTAAGGCAGTACAATGTTGCAATAGATCAAAGGGCTCATTACTAAGCAGTACTCCGAATATAAATAAATTTCAGAACAAGTTTTGATTTGTGCAAGCAAAAATAGTTTTCCCAACTGACCAATACTTCTAAAAAGTTACAGTTAGTTCATTAATGACCCCCAAATCGTATCGGCTGGATGGCCATGGATCCAGCTCCAGTCCAAGCGATGACCATTCAGGAACTTTAGAAGATCTCTCTATCAAGAAAAGACAGCCCCTGTCCAAAAGAAGAAATCGTGTCACGGTAGTTTGCAATGTGTGCAAATACAGAAAAGTACGTTGTGACAGGAAACAGCCGTGTACTTCATGTGTAAGGTACAACTCATCGGAGTTATGCAGTTATAATGTTCCCAAATGGGACGAGAAAGTTGCCATAGAAAAATTGGCACAAATTAATGCCAATAATGCTTTGAAATATAGTAAGCAGCTGGCAGAAACTCCTCGCAAGCAGGAAACAACTTCTGCTGTTCGAAGAAGAGGATCCAAAGACGAACTATGTGATTTGAAACAGAAAATAGTTCATCTCCAGTCTCTCATAGAAGGCACAGACGGCACAAGAAGTAATGAACGTTCTGAAAGCTCCGAGTCGCCTTCTTCTCGTAAAAAGGAATATAATAGAGCTTTTCTTCTGTCAGCAAGACTCACGGGTCTACTTTCCAGCTTTTCGACTTTTGATTCAGTTGCTGGTATAAACCCTATTAGCGGTCCTGACGAGACAATCAACTTCTTCGAGGGTTACACTCCAATTTGTGTTGATCCTCATCTGTCAGAAGCATTCAACCATGGTCCCTTTTCGTGGCACTGTCTCATTAGAAAAGATTGTGCCTTGTCAGACTTGTGGAATTTTATCCATTCAAGAAGGTCTAATGTGGATCCAAAGTATAAGGCAACGAGTCTTTTTTCTAGTGAGCTAGATAGTAGAAACCCCAACAGTCCATTTTCAGTCCTTCAGAGAATCAAATCGTACCTGGTAACTAAATTTGATCCCGAGAATTACAGACTAAAATTAACGAATCTACCTTTGGGATTGACCTTCAATAACAACTGTGCTAACAAAGAATCTAGCTTGAAAGATAGAATTTCCCAAATACTTCCAAGCCCCCTCATAATTTGGACTCATATTGATCGATTTTTCAAATTCCTATATCCATTTTATCCATTTTTGGATGAAATAGAATTCCGTAACAGCATTTCTGCCATAATAACCTCTCCAGATGGTGATCTATCGCAATCTTCTATACTCAGAATCACGAAGAAAATCGATTATGCTATCATTGGCCTTTTATTCGTTTTGATGAGATTGAGTTATATTTCCCTTATCTCGAACACAATGGAAGTTAATGAGCAAAATATCAAATCAAACCCAACAACGGAGTCTGCTAAAGAGATCAAGACACTTTTGTTGAACCCCATTGGTATTGAGTTCATTGATATGTCCCGAAACTGTCTTAGTGAATTTCAGTTGTTCCACAGAACTAGCTTAGAAGTGCTTCAGCTAGCTCTTTATATGAGACTATATATGTTCTCCGCACCAGAAGACTCGGAAGGTCCAACTAAAAATCAATTTCAAATTTACAATGGGTTGTTAATTCAAATGGGATACTCTATAGGTCTTAACAGAGAGCCCGATAATTTTCCAGATATTTTGAATAATCCGCGTATTAATAATGTTCGGAGGAAAATATGGTTTTATTTATACTATATGGATATTATCCATTCAATCAAGTTCGGGAATCCTTATGCCATTGGAGAAAGATTCGTAGATACAAAATTTCCCTTTGTTGATCAGAACAACGAGAACTGCTTGGTAAAAGGAATGGATCGCTTCGTCATCGACGCAATGAAGCCTATGGAAACGATCATTCCTCTCGTGAAAGAAATTTTAAAGATGGTTCTTGAGGTTAAAGAAAAAGTATCAATGTCAATCTTGACAGCAAAATTGAGTAAGTTGGAAACACGAATGCTCAATGAATACGGTACTATCAAGGACTTTGTTCATGCATTCAATCAGGATAAGTTTAATGATCTTTTCGTTAAAACAATACAAATCCATCGTTATTTGGCATTGAAATATTTCTTATTGTCGCTCTACTTTCATTTCTTCCTCCATTATGAAGCTGCTAAAGAGTTTGATTTGATGTTTTTCTACTTGAAAAAGATTTTGTCCATCATCACAGAAGAATGCTTACAAAGTTTCTATGAACTTCTTGATAAGCCTCATTTCTACTTTCAAGAGGCTGCTCATTTGTCCGTTAATCCATGTATCCAGATGATGCTTCACAAGTCAAATATTTTCTTCTACTCCATTATCACGAGACTTGGCTACACCATTAGATCGTTAAAGGCCAATAATGCCGATAAAAGCACAATTGGAAATTTCGAACACTTGCAGAGGCTCGTAACAAGATGTTCTAAACTATGTATAATTGGTATTTCAAAATTGAGCCACCGTCATTGCTCTGCATGGCGAGCTTCCAACTCTCACTCTTTCATTTTGAGAAATATCGTGCAAGACGAATATTACAAGGCTTCTGATTCTAAAACGAGGGAATTATTATACAAGAGCTTACAATTGACCAATGATCAGGTAATGGACCTCATAGCATACATTGAAAAGCCGTTACAAGCATTTGATATTAAAGATTTGACGAAAGACTGGAAAGCTATTAGAGATGTCGTGGACGCTAAATCGGGTGAGATCAACCCAACTGCTTCTGATAATGAGCCAAACATTTCTTTCTCTATCAATGGCAGCAATTGTCTATTGGCAGTGGAGGCGGGCCAGTTCGAAAATGGGCAATCATCTAAGCTGTTGGACAATAATAATACAGCTAAAGCCGGTGCTTTTGCCATAGATTCATGGCCACCGTTAACTAATTTGCAACAAGATTTGAATAGCGCAATGGAGTCTTTCTTCGATTTACAAGATCCTTATCTTGATATATTCAATGACCTCGCATTGACCCAAGTATTTGATGGGTTTGACAACGAATGAGTATTTTAACATTAATAGACGAAACTTACATCTTGATGTACTAGCAATCAAAGAATATCGTAAATTACTATGTGATACTTATGTAAAAAATCGCTGCTTAGTCATTGTGTAGTTCTTTCTGACAAACAATCTCTCCGTGAATCATCAAAAGCCATCCAAGATCGTCCTTTATCCAATCATTAAAAGCTTTGATGATTTCCTCCTTTTTCTTCTCATTTGCATCTGGGTTCTCGTCAAAAGTTTCGAATGACTTCTCAATCCTATTTTTATACATCTCACCAAACCAAGCTCGATCAGCAGGACTTGATATACACCAATTACCTGCCGTAGATCGAATTAAACGAGGTTTGAAGCCAGCTTTTTGAGCTAGTTCATGAAGCGAACGACCTCGTGTAGCACATGTAGGGGAGCGGGTAGTCTTACTTAAAAAATAGTATCGTATGCTGTCGTTATATTTAGTTGGATAGGCCGTGGTTAAATCGAGATCTGCATCACGACAGCACACATACCCGGTTGGTTTGACGACTCTTTTCATCTCTTGAAGAGCCAACAATGGATTAACCAAATGAATTAAAACTTGATGACTATGAACAATATCAAAGGTGTTGTCGTCAAACGGCAATTTATATGCCAGGGCGACTTTGAATTCTGCATTCGTAATGTCATTCTCGGCTAGCTTCTTGTTGGCTTCGTCAAGAACTTCAACTGAAGGTTCAATGCCAATGACCTTACCTGATGGTACTCTCTTTGCTAGGTCGAGGGTGATTGATCCTGGTCCGCATCCAACGTCGAGTATGACACTGTTTGGTTTTATCAAATGAAGCATGTATGAGCTACAGCTTTCCGCTGTTCTCCACAGATGAGTGTTAGAGACGCTGGTATCGTACCCTTGCGAGTAGTAAGTTTGGTGTTCACTTCCGAGAGACATTGTGTTGTTGTGATTAGCAAAAGAAGAGTCTTAGAAAAACAAAAGTGAGCTTGTCGAAATGTAGTTTGACTTCAAATTTGAAATATGTATGACCATCGGAATCAATGCATGAATTAATTTCCGATTCGCGCACAAAATAATATTTTGACAGTTTTTCAAGAAGTATTAAATACAGATTTTAGTCATCAATGTCATAATTTGTATTCATTACAAAAGATAAATAAGTTACTATCTAATCAAAACAAATGGTGAATGCCTTCTTCCAGAATGGAGCTTTTTTATAAGCCTCTTTCTCCTCGAGCCTTTCAAGTTCCAAAATTTCTGGATCATAAATGGTTCTTCCTGCATCAATATCGATATCTTTAATTGGGATCATAAATTGCCAGTTTTTGGTGTAAATCTTGTGTCCAGCATAACATACAAGGATAAATGGTACCCCCAAGTAGTTTTGAAAGAAGGAATTTGCGTTTGCTTTTCCACCTTTTGGAAACAATGCAACCCAAAATTGGGCGATTAAAATCAAAAAGTTTATCAAGATAGAAAGGTATGATCCCCATATACCGAATGGAGATACAAATGCTAATGATGTCAAAGGAATGTTATTGTATTTCAATGCAGCTCTGAATCTGATGTGACAAACACAGATGGCCAGCCAAACGAAAATGAAGCACAAGGCACTAATGGATAATAACCAGTTAAACACAGTTTCTTCCTTTTCATAAGTTGCAATATAGGCAAAGAACGATGAGGCCATGACAATAAGGAAGCAAATAGTAGGTCTTCCACTTCTATCAACGTAGTCTAAAAACTTGGGAGCATAACCCTGCTTCATCAATGAATATAATAATTGTGTAGAGGAATACATTGCTGCTGTTGCAACACTAGTGACCGAATTTAAAATAACAGCATTTATAATATGAGGAAGGACTTTGACCCCATGTAATTCAGCTGAAAGAACATAAGGAGATGCATGAGAAGCACTGGATCCACCTGTTCCCATCAATCTATCGGAGTTATGAGGAACCAATAATCCCACAAACACCAATGATCCCAAAAAGAATACGGTGATTCTATAGAACACCAACTTGACTGCCGATTTCAAACTTTTTCTTGGATTCGGTTGAAGAGAAACAAAGAGGCAAATGAATTCGGTTCCTCCTAAGGAGAAGGCTCCAGTGACAAAAACACTAGCTAAACCTTTGAAATTAGTGAAATAACCAGGGTCTCTCCAGTACTTACCTCCGATAAAACCCAGCTTGGAGGCACCCAAGTCCACACAAAGACCAAAGATGATAAAACCCGACAACATCAATAATTTGATGCTATTCATGATAAATTCTGCCTCACCATAACCTCGGGCACCACACAAATTTATGGCAATCACCGTAGCCAAAAAGATGGTGACAAAAGCATCTGAATTGATGGTATCATTCCAAAACTTGATGGTTAAACTGGCGGTAACTAATTCCAACGAAATGACGGTGATCCACTGGAAACAATAGTTCCATCCGAGAGCAAAAGCCATACTTTCGTCCATAAACTTCCTATAATAATCATTGAATCCACCTGGAGAATTAGAGTATGCGATTGCTAACTCACCACACAGGTACATAGTAGGAAACAACATCAAGTAACCAATAATAAAATAGCCAACAAGTAAAGATAGAGGACCACCAGAGGCTAGTTTGGAGGCCGATGCAACCAAAAGACCAGTACCCAAGCCACTCGAAAGACTCAAGACAGTAAGATGACGACGAGTCAATACCTTATTCTCGCTTGCGGCAGATTTTTCACCAGGTATTTCTCTTTTAAATCCATCGATGAATCTTTGTAGGGGATTTCTCTTTTTCTGTTCTGGATAATAAGGCAGTAACTCTGAAATAGCAGGCTCTATACTCCCTTGTTTAGACTCTGGTTTGGACATTATTGTATTTGTGAAATGTAGATCGTGAGAGTCTATATATGTTGCTTGAAAGTTAAACAGTAGTGTATTCCCTTATCATTAGTTTGAGGAAGGTAAGTAGTAATACAAAAAATCAACCTTAGTTGTTAGGAACTAAAAATTTCATCAATTGAAATCAACCGGGTAAGATTTCCTGTTATTATATATATATGCTGCAAACGCCTATAACGGTGATTTATGCTCAAAAGCAATAAAAGTTCGGGGAAAAAGAAAATTTTGTGGAAGGGTTGTAGGTAGACGAAGTGGGGATGCCGACACCAACAGGGAAATTTCAAGTATATGATGACCACATCCTATCTTATCATTGGTAATTGTAGCGGATTGCCAATGGAAAGCTAAACTTCCCTGACACAAAATGGATGGCGGAAAAACTTTTTACAAAAATGAAATGCTGTGCCAGAAAAAAGCAACTTTGACAGATGACAAAACTGGAAAACGCCTATATAAATTACTCTGTAAGCGAGCTAAAGGAAACCCCGAACGAAATAAATACGGCAAAGGGTCGAAGTTCGAAAAATGCCCTTCACAAGATTGTTCTTTGTGTTAGTCACCAGCAGGTATATGGAAATACGCCTACGTTGACACGAAAAGTTCTTTGCCTAGTGAAAGTCGTTCCGGATTACAAAAGTTGTAATTGAAATTTTTTTTTTTTAGAAAATTCCACCATTTACGTCATAGCTCTCTCCGTTATCGTAATCGTCTCCTTGGCCGGGGGTGCTTGTATCTTTGCTCCAGGAGCGATAACGTTAATACATAATGTAGAGATTAATAGGCTGACAGTTTCCTTTTTCGAAGTTCCGAGCTCTTTACCATCGCTAGACTCCGCTCATGCGGTCATGTTTCTAAGCCCGAGGTACAAATAGTCTCTGCGGATAGTACGGATAGAATCTGATCCTCTAAAGCCAGCAAATAATCAAGTACTTCGAGCACTGGCATATCAGGTGACTGGTGTGACTGAGTTCAGTGAACTACACCCCCACTCTGCTACTTCAGAAGGTTGCTCTTTAAGATAGCACAGGTTTAGATCGTGCGACATGTATTTCAGATGTGTGGCAATTTTTTTTGCAACAATCCGAATACATCTTCAGAAAATTTCTTACCGGCATTAAGTATCGGAAGAAGATCGCCTAATTCTGTTTCTTTTCTTCAACACCGGAAACGGTAGAAATCGTGAAGCATCGTAATATCGGCGAATTCTGTGTAAGCATCGTAATATCGGTGAATTCTGTGTAAGTTTCGTAATATTAGTCAATAGGGTATTGTCCTGTATATAATACTGTAACGGCATAATAAAGAATTTCTTGGTACCTTATAGACTTCCGTCAAAGCACCTTTGGGAACTTAGGCCTGGCATGAGATATAGCGGCAGTGGAATGAAAATTGAGAAGGACTTAATTCACTTCTTAGCTAACTTTTTCATAGCATTCTTAACTGTTAAAACATATCTCAAGAGATTTATATTTGAGCTTATATTACTTGCAAATGAAACAAATAATACAAAGGTCAATTCTTTCTTGAATATTTCCTCTTTTCTAACTAAAAATGATGAAAACTCTAAATTTTACATATTTTCCCGAAAGGCGGCAGGATAATGATTTACTCATCATTAGTCTTGTTCTTGATATGTCAATTGACCATCGTCCTTTCAATTGAGAAATATATATAGTAATATCATCTT
The DNA here is from genome assembly GCA_030555995.1 of Isabelozyma heimii. Classification (NCBI taxonomy): domain Eukaryota; kingdom Fungi; phylum Ascomycota; class Pichiomycetes; order Serinales; family Metschnikowiaceae; genus Isabelozyma; species Isabelozyma heimii. The sequence continues at coordinate 13,131 of JANIVW010000122.1, forward strand.
AATTTCTCCGGTGAAGAGGAGGTTAGAAATTTGCAAATTACCCCGTAGGAATTGTCGGTTTTATCTAATGAAATTTTAGAGCTGGCTTTCGGAGTTTGAGACATAAAGTGTATTACATAATTGAGGAGTGTAGTGTTTGCGAAGCGCAAGGAAGCAGTTTGCTTTTGAGCGAATAGAGCCACATTTTCAAGTAGTTTCATGTTGCAAGCATGGATTTGTTGTCGAAAACATAGGGTACCGTTTTCGTCAAATAAAAACCCAAAAATGGATATACTGACGGAAATAGAATGAAATTATGAGTAATCAAGAAAAGACATGACATTTTCGAGTACCTCCCCCACATCTCAAAATGGACAAGATGTCTCGAACCAATGTCACTTTTAGATGGGAGAAAGCCAGCATTGCTTCGAAGAATTACTTGAAATTGCTGCAAACAAAGAAGGTAAGGCTTAAGTTTCATCTGTAGAGAGTTCAAATGATCCAGGACGTTATGCAAACTAGCCCAAGCTTCTATGCAATGTCTAAGTTTCAACTGCGAAGGATTTATGATCAGGGTCGTAATGCAAACTAGCCCAAGCTTCTATGCAATGTCTAAGTTTCATCTGCGAAGAAGTTAATGATCTAGGACGTTATGCAAACTAGCCCAGAGTTCTATGCAACGTTCGAGTTTCATCTGCGAAGAATTTAATGATCCAGGACGTTATGCAAACTAGCCCAGACTTCTATGCAACGTCCGAGTTTCATCTGCGAATAATTTAATGATCAAGGTTGTTATGCGAAGTTGCTAAAAACTTCTTAGATGCTTGAACTCTAACTCTTGTGTGATTCAAAGATCCAATCTTTACTAATTAAAAATAGCCCACCATATTACAATAGATTACAAGATACAAGACAAAGGTATATTGTCCTAGAGATGAATTGAAACGGTTCCAATGTTTTAAAGGGGATACTACAATGAAATAATGAATAATGCGGTCAGTAAGACAGTATCTATGAATTTGCCAAGGTTTAATTCAATGAAGTAGGAAAGCGTCTAATGGATATAGTTGGACCCTTGTGGAGGTACGGATCTGTGATATAGCAAACAAGCCATAATAAAGAAGTCTTACCTCCAATTTGGTCTTGCTATAAGAAAAAATAATCACCCTACAAACGTGGTGACGGTACTTCAATATAAGACAATAAAAATGAGGCAACAACCTTAATAGGAAAATTGGTCTTACATTTTTTGATCGACAAGACTGATGATATTTACTAAAATTATGCAAACACAAAACCACCTAATAGTAACCTCTAGCTCAACATCTCATTTCTATTGTATTTTTTATCATAAAATACTGCTTATTGCCAAATCAATGCCCTTTTCAATCGAGTTGTCCAAAGAGTTCGAGATTAACGTTTTGGGTGAATACTGTGCGTTTATGGTTTTAACAATTTTCGTTCTCCACGAGGCAATGATCGCCAACTTTGAGTGCAAAAAACAATGCATATGGACACCTCGCGACTGTGAAAAAGCGAGGACTATTTTTGTTGAGCCCTGCAGTACAATTTGCAGCATCTTTCGGACATGTTACCAGCAAATTGTTGTCAACTCGAATAAAGTTTGACATTGTTGCGAGTCAACGATCGATCGTAGTCTTATTCATCGGTACCTTAACTCGATATCCGTGTTGAAATTGTAG
>JANIVW010000123.1:0-14012 GCA_030555995.1 Isabelozyma heimii
TCGCTCTGTCCGTCAGTTTGAGTTATAGCAGGAAAGGTGTTTCAGTTGTGTTGTTGTGTGTTCAAACTCATTGAATAATCATCATCTATCGTTGATTACCGTGTGTCCCCTCCCCACCCCACCCCCCTTTAGTACTGGTAGTACCAACTTTTATTCATTCTTTTAATATCAACACATAGCTGTTGTTTATCTTTTTACCCAGTACGTCGTCTTACACCAACTACATTCGTTCATTATGACTACTATCATCCAAAACCCATCACTGGAGAACATGAACCAGTCAATCAAACTCTCCTCGTCGGGAAACGTGGATAAAGTCGTCCAATCAGTTACCAATGCCACCAAGAGATTATCACAAATATCCACCAACACAAATGGCTCCAACAAATACAGAAAATCCCAAAATCGAATCGGTCCCTGGAAGCTAGGCCGAACTTTGGGCCGTGGATCTACCGGGCGAGTTCGTTTGGCAAAGAATATCAATAACGGCAAGTTGGCTGCAGTGAAAATCGTCCCCAAGTCTAATTTCAAAAAATTAGAGAACCCCAAGTATAAAAATGCCGATTCCAATGGCAACGACAGTTCTTTGCCGTACGGAATCGAACGTGAAATCGTGATTATGAAACTTATCTCTCATCCTAATATTATGGGATTATACGACGTTTGGGAGAATAAAAATGATTTATATTTAATCTTAGAGTATATTGAAGGTGGTGAATTATTTGATTATTTAATTAAGCGAGGAAAACTCCAAGAATTCGAAGCCATCAATTACTTTAAACAAATCATCAATGGGATAAACTACTTACACCAATTTAATATTTGTCATCGAGATTTAAAACCAGAAAACTTATTATTGGACCATCATAAAAATATCAAAATCGCTGATTTCGGTATGGCCGCTTTGGAGATAAAGGAAAAGTTATTAGAAACATCTTGTGGTTCTCCCCATTACGCATCTCCGGAAATTGTTGCCGGGAAAAACTATCATGGAGCCCCTTCAGATATTTGGTCCTGTGGGATTATTTTATTTGCGTTATTGACGGGTCATTTACCCTTCGATGATGAAAATATAAGAAAATTGTTACTAAAGGTTCAAAGTGGTAAGTTTATCATGCCTCACGATTTGTCCTGGGAAGCCAAAGACTTGATCACCAAAATGTTACAAGTGAACCCCAACGACCGTATTTCCATTAAAGATATCTTAAGCCATCCATTATTAGCAAAGTACCCAGAACCAATCTTGATTAATAACAAAAACGCCAAGTTCAATTTGAATGATTTACAAAAGTCAAATTTCAAACCTATTGAATCAGTTGATAAAATTGACAAAGAAATCTTGAAAAATTTATCAATTTTATTCCATAACTGTCATGAAAAGTATATTATTGATCGCTTGTTGGATACCAAAATGAATTCAGAGAAGATGTTTTATTACTTGTTGATGAAATATCGAAATGATCATAACAACAAAAATAACTTCGAAGATGATTTGACTCTGGAATTGGACACTAGCGATTCAAAACAAACCTTACCTCGGTCAACCTCCATTATCAAGACTACAATGATTGATCAGGCTACTGGTGAAACAAAAACTAGCATCAAGGTGGAAAAATTACCTGCGTTACCTTCCGTTAACAATAATCCAGATAAAAAAGAGGTTTTGGCCAATATCACTAACAAACCAAAAGTATTTAAGGCATCAACTTCTTTTAGTAAGAAGAAAATTTATCTCAATAACAATAATATTTCCAGAACTTCTTCATCGAAATCAGTCAAAGTTAGCAAACCTCCTCAACAGCATCCACCAAAAATAATGAATAAGGAGAACGCATTTCCTAACGACAGCAAAACTTTGCAAAACTTCAAACAAGTCTGTCTGGATATGTTCGAATCAAACAGTTCGAAACCTTTGACTACTATTGAGAAAATTAAACAATATGATTCTCAGTTTAAATTGAAGTCGAAGCCGCAAGATGGGAATTTGTCCGAAATAGCCATTCTGCCCCAAAGATCTATATTGAACCATAAAGACTCTAAAGAGTTATTAAATTCATCATCCAGAAAACCTTCTGAAGCTTTAGATGAAAGAAAAAGACAGTCCATGATTTTACAAGCCAAACAACAGGAGGCTCTTGAAAAATTGAAGCAACTTAATAAGCGGGAAGGTTCGTCGCATGTTGTCCCCAAGCCCAATCAGCGATTTGTTTCAAGTCCCAATCATCCGACAGGTTCGTCATTAGATCCAAGAGTGTCTCCATTGTTTAGGGCCAAATCCTTAGCCACTCCTTCGTCTTATGCATCCTTGAGAAGCAACCAAAGTCTTCCTAGAATAAATGAGAAGAATTCGTTGGTTTTACAGAAATTAGGAATTGATATTAAACCAACTCCGAAAATTCATAGTAATATGAAGACCTCGAGTTCAAGGAATTTAGCTAATTACTTGACGGATTCAAGTAATTTACCGGGCAATCATGTTGGTAAGGAGAATTTGTCGATTCATAATCTTAATAAAGTTGGACATAACTTTCGTCAATCATCATCGTCTTCTTCAATATTGAAACCAGTTGATTCAAATCTGATATTCAAATCAATGAATAATATTGATAATAGATCCGAGAAAGTTTTTAATTTGGATCCTTCTGAAGAAAAGACCGATAAGCAACTTGAATTGGAAGAAGCAGACGATGTAATACAAGGTGACTTAACTCAAATGACAGTAGATAATCGGAAGCTGCATTTGATTCCAAATCCTCGATTCTCCAAGTTTTCGTTCAATGGGTTATTGAACAAATTAGATGATCCTGATGTTACTATTATGAATAGTACTTTGACTCATGGAGGTACCGTTGTCAGAAGAAATAAGGATGTCAATAAGAATAAGAGTATGTTGAAGAAATCATCCACTACCAACTTGTTAGGTTTAGGTATTAATGTTAGTAAAGATGAATCAAAATCATCAAACCACTTCATTTCGGTTAACATTTCTACTTCAGATGACAGTATTTCTAATACAACTTACAACAAGAATGTCATCAATGATGGTGAGTATGAAGTGAGTTCTGAAGGTACTATTTTGGATGAAGATTATAATTTGTCCGATAACCTCATAAACATGGATCATAATCATACTTCAATTGTGGAGGATTATTCTAATTTCAGTATCATCAGTTCCAGAACTGCTGATGTCGCTGCCATTAACAAGACCAGACCAAGTATTATCGAGCATCTGGATTCTTCTAAGGAGACGTTGAATAATGACAACGAACTTAGATCCATGTTCAATAATTACCAAAAACTATACGCACCCAAGGAACCTCAACCAATAATTAAAGATGAAATCGACGAGGGAGAGGAAACTGATATAATGGAGAGAATAAGTGAATCTACCATTTTAGTTAAAGATGCTTCTTTCCGAGGGAAGCAAGATAGTTCCAATATGGTTATTTTGGACAATACTTCTATTATTGAAACCACTCAGAATGAAGTTGATGATGCACCATTTGATCTCAATGACTCGGAAGTCCCTCAAGACTTCAACCGTATTGGAAGTATTAGGAAATCGAGGGGATCACTAGAAATAGGTAAGATGACAAAGACTGAGGAGAAGAGACGTGGTAGCAAAACAGTTACTATCAACTCACAAACGCCGCAGATACCTTCATCTATGGGTGAAGGAACCCGTGGCGAATCAGTTTCTCATGATGGCGAAGAATCAGTTCCCCCTCGTAATCCTAGTCGAGGTTCGCTTTTGAGAAGGTTGAGTCTAAAACCAAAGCGAGAGGCTCCAAAAGCACCAGAAACTTTGTCATGGGATTATGGTGTCAGCAATAAAGAAGCCCCTAAGTCAACTTCACTTGGGTCAAAGTTCAATCGATTATCGAGTTCGCATAGAGCCAAACATAGTTCGAAAATAGAGTCATCTGATTCACCACCAAGAGATAATTGGTTTAAGAGGTTTTTCAATAATTTGACTTCTAATGGGATTAAGTCACCAGTTGTGGGTGCCAATGAAAAGCGGAAATCATTTGGTAAATCCAAAGAACAGCCGTCTGGGGATGACAACACCTTGGTTAACAAGGATTTGCTAATAATCGAATCCGCTTTAACCTCAGTCGACTTAACGAGAATCATCAAAAACCAATTGGAATTGAAGAAGATCGAAGGCTCAGTGAGTAAAGTTGACATTGATGAGGAGTTTGGTTTAATCAGTGGAGTCATACCAGCCAAATTCGCTAGTGGACGTAAATTGAAATTCAAGATTGAAATCATTGATTTGGTCAATACCTCGTCATTGCATTTAAGCAAACTCAAAGGATCAGATAAGGGCTTCAACAATTTGATCAATGTGGTTCAATTCATCATCAAACAGGAGGAATCCAATAATAACCAGAGGAAGTCTAATGGTTATACTTTTAGTGGCTACCAAACTTAAAAAACATACCACCAAAATATTTCAATTCATTTTACAAATACACTTTAACTATTTTCATTTTTAAAGTCATATCTTGTCACTGTTCAGCTGCATTTGGCAGTCAAGGCATATTTTTATTTCGATACGAAATCCTCGTGTCATTCTTACTTTGATAAAAGTGAACAACATCTGTGTAATAGAATTTTTGATAATAAAATACCATTTAAAGTGACTGTAGGCTAGGAGTAATGACAGCTGGGTAACGATATGATCATCTGTTGTTGCATCTTATTCTGTCACCTAGCAACTCTTCGGCCACGCCTAACACAAGGAAAATGTAAGTGCATTTATATAGTACATAGTCCATGTTAACCGGAAAAGGTGAACTTCTTTAATTCTTTCTCTATGGTCACTAGAATTGAGTTGATACTTATGTCAGTTGACTGCAAAAAGCAGTAATGTGGGGTATGGCATGAAATGTAGCAAAATCAGCACCACCTACTCATCTTCAGTGAAATGACTTCATACAAATGTTGATCAGGGCACTTCAAAGAAAGTAATAATCTCCAATTTTATGCAGTCATTTGCAAAATTCCAAATTACTCCAAACTGCTTGTCACTGGATGACGGGGGGAAAAGTTGGTCTCGAACCCAAGATCAGCCGAGAATCCCCCACTAAGATCCCCCCCAAATTCTCCAGATTCTTTCTCGAAACAGAAGGCCTGTCCAAAGCCTGTCCAAAGCCCTTGTCTATTGTTTTAAGTTTATTATCGCCATACTGGACGTTATTTAGCTGAGGGAGGGGGAGCTTTGTATAATTAGTGGCTGTTTCTAAGCGATAAGCTGAAGTCGCGCGCGGTGAAAAATCGCATCTCAGATTTGAATCTACTTCTCTCTTCTGTATGAGCGGGACGATATTTCGAGCCCACAACTGGGATTTTGGGTATAAGCAGCTGTTCCTCGCAGTCAATCCGTTGGGTGACGAGGTTCTCTTGTATCAGACCAATGATGAAGACCCGGGAATAGGGTACAATGAATTGACTAAGATCAGCAGTCGCGGTGGCTTCGATAACATCCAGTGTTCCTCCTATTCGTATATCAGCCCCGGTTTAACTGGTGTCGGGTGCATCAATGGTACGGTTCATATATTCGACATGTTGACGACCAATTCATCGATCCTTAAGCTTCGGCCCAAGCAGAGTCGCCCGTGTAACTCGATATCGTTCAACAACAATGGCTGGGTGGCCGTTTGTTTCGATAAAGGCCGACAAGATAATAGTTTACAGTTGTGGAATATCGAACACTACTCGCGAACTAGCGACAATGACCATATTAAACGTCCCACATACTCCTACTTACCGAATGAGGCCGTGTTGTCTACATGTTTTGTTCCTGAAAAGGAGAACAGTCTATTGGCGGGAAGCTACAAGTTATTACGAGAATTTGACCTCAGAAATGAAGTTCCAGCCTTCCAGATCGCTACGAAGTGTACTTTAGGTATAACTTTCGACCACTTCCAACATAACATCTTCTCTACCTATAGCGAGGATGGGTCCTTGGCTATTTGGGACAGAAGAAAGCTAACCTCCAATTCAGGCAAATTCAGGACCACATCCAATCCAAACGTAATGACAGAGAGCCCTATTCTACAATTCCCCAAATTACTTAGCGATTCTTCCCGTAAAAACCACAATCCATGCCTTCGCTACTCTAGCGTGAGAAAGGGAGAGTTTTCGTCAGTGTTCAAAGGCGATTTGATCAGAAGATGGCACACAGGCTCGGTTCCCCACTCAACCTCTTTGCTGGAACTGAAACCTCTGACATCTGTGCCCGAACTGAAAGCAACAGTGCCGTTGCCAGAGCTGAAACCCCCGGCAAACTACGCCAAACACTCAAAGGAACAAGCTGCAGTGTTGTCGAGTTTGAAACAGCAGTCGTCCCAATTGTACAAACCCTCCGACGACTCGCTATTTGTATCATTGGTGTTGGACGTAAAAACCGACTATGAGCGAGTAATATCCTTTGACTACTCCCCTGATTTGAGCTCGTCTACCTCCACCAACTTCGTATGTATGCGACAGAGTGGATCGGTGTTCAGAATGCCAGTGATCGAATGTATTGAGAACTTGGACTTTAATTCCTATAACGAATTTTCGTTGGTAGGCCCCGAGGGCGCTTGCACTCAGTTTTTGACCGATATTCCAGACCAAAGACCCACCAACAATGGACCTACCGCTGCTGCCAACGGTACTGATCCTTCTCACGATGAACCTGATGGTAAAGTTAAAGAAAGTAGTGCCGGTTCTGGGCCCGAAGCCAACCACAAGGCGCTTGATGACTATTACGATATGAGAAGAGACAGCGAAGCGGAGTACTCTGAAGATATCAGCTCTACAGCTGGTGACGAGGAGTATGGCACGCGAAGAAGCAGTCATCGTCATCCTCCTTATGGTGAGGGAGCTGAGTGGGGAGGAAATGGCGGTGACTTTTCAAGTGATTTGGTGTCACCTCTTGATTTGCACGAGGTTCTGAGGATTTTGGCAGGTGATATATGTTTTACCATGCGGAAACGGGCTATTGGTGGGTACAGTCTTGACTGTGATGCTAATGTGCGTCTTCTTGAACAGTTCAATGGGTTGAGCGGTAGTTTGGCATTAAGAAACACTTGGAAGTGGGTTTCATTGGCGAAAAAGTCATTGAATAAAGGAACCATGATTTCTCAAGGGCTAGATTTGGGGTACCAAGGGGTTTACGGAATTTGGAACGGAGCTAAAGAAATTGGAAATGACAAGCGATATAGTGGGCCCATCACCGATAATGTATTCAACCAAACCGTCAAGTCGATTGTTTCTGGTAAAGGGAAAAAGACTGCTGGAATTAAAATCCCCAATAATAGTGATAGAAAAGCCCAAAGAAAACTCTGTTTGATTGTTAGTGGGTGGTATTTTACTGATGACGAGTTGGATGAACGATTGAATTTATTAATAAAGTTAGGTTTCGTCGAGAAGGCTGCTGGTTGGGCCGTTTTCCATGGATATGTGAATCGGGCCATTGAAATATTGGCTGCGTCGAAGAAGGAGAAATTGAATTTGGTGTCTACTGCCATAGCTGGTTATTTGGCTTATAAAGATTCCAATGTCAACAGTCCTTGGAAGGACCAATGCCGAAAAATGGCTTCTGATCTTAGTGATCCTTATCTAAGGGCCATATTTGCGTTCATAGCTGACAATGACTGGTGGGATGTATTGGATGAACATTCACTTCCCTTACGAGAAAGATTGGGTATTGCGTTGAGATTCCTTTCGGATAAAGATCTTAGTGTTTATCTCAATAGAGTGGCAGACATGGTGGTGAACAAAGGAGAGTTGGAAGGACTCCTTCTAACGGGTATTACTGGAAGGGGGATTGATTTGCTTCAGTCGTACGTCGATAGGACCAGTGATGTGCAAACAGCAGCTCTTATCACTGCCTATGGGGTTCCCCGGTACTTTGAAGACGAACGGGTGGACCATTGGATAGATTGTTATCGGCGTCTCCTAAACAGTTGGGGACTTTTCAGTCTTCGTGCCAAATTTGACGTCACTAGAACCAAACTTTCCAAGAATTTCCACGGGCAATTCACCATCAAGTCAGCACCAAAGCAAGTGTATCTCCAGTGCTTACGGTGTAATAAGAATATTTCCAAGCCGAAGTTATATGCTACAAACTCCGATAATAGTGCTTCAATTGCCACAACTGCTTCAAACACTCCATCTGAGTCCAATCCAAATTCGATCTTGCTCAAGCAGTTCAATAAACTACACATGAAACCAGAGTCGGGTCAAGATTTACAAGCATGCCCTCACTGTGGTGCACCACTTCCTCGGTGTTCTATATGCCTTCTTACTCTAGGAACACCAATACCTAGCGATGGAGGAGCTACAGATAATAGAGGTCAGAGCAAAATTGAGGCCAATTTCCGAAGTAAGTTTAGTTTCTGTCTCAGTTGCAACCACGGGGCCCACGCATACCATGCGGAGGAATGGTTTTCGAAGCATTACGTGTGTCCAGTGCCAGACTGTAACTGTCGGTGTAACAGTAAATAGATAAAGAGGTAGAACCTCAAACAGTAGATAAACAATTAAAAGAACTAAAACAAAAGAGAATTAGCCAATGTGTAGCCGTATGAAGAGAGCCCACGTAGTACAAGAAGTGCCAGAATTGGATCTTAATAGAACGATTGTCTATCCAGTAGTTATAATAAGAATCAGAGCAAGGCTGCAAACCCGTGCACCGTGGTTGGCGCACTCGCGCACTACAATTGCTTAATCGGGAAATAATTTCAACAACGTCATAGCCTAGAAGAAGCCGTAGACGAAAGCCAAAGGGATGTCTGGCCCAAAACCGGCACATGATGGCAGCAGCACCTGTAAGTAGGTTTCTGCAGCATTCCGTCGAATAAATGAGCCCACAATTAAGGGCAAAAGAGGAAAAGCAATACATACTTCCGTGCACCATACGCCCAGGAACGTTGTATTTTGTTTTGTGACCGAAAAAGCTATTTTGATCTGAGCTCGGTTGACCACAAATCGAGCACAAGTCAAAAAAACGCAACACACTTCAGGCCCTTTTTCTTCAACGAACACTATTGTAAACCGATCATTGGAGGTGATCTGTTAGTGATATAAATTATTGTTGGTGTATCTGCTGAGGCCACTACACGGATCAAATAGAATCAACCGAAGTAACTAAGGAGCGTATCCCTCCATTAAGTGACTTCCGCTCATTGATTGATTGTTGATCTTGTTTTCATCGGGAGTTCTTTAGTATACCACACAACCTTATCGAATAACTTATTGAATCTAAACGGCAGATATCAGGTTGTTTTCCCTTTCTTTCCTTCTGATTTGAGTTTGTTTTAATTCTCACTTCATTTCCCATACTTCATTTCCCATTCTTCATTTAATTCACCAGAATCAGATCTTAGATGTCTAAAACAGATCAAGTCTTAGCTGACATTCGCGGCAAAATTGACCGTGAGACCAAACTCATCCAGGGGTTCCAAGCCGTCAAAAGAAGTACCAATAACGCCGAGGTGATTCAAAGATGTAATAACCAAATCAGAGAAACCCAAACAAATATCGACTACTTGACCGATACTCTAAACAAACTTCAACTCCAAAACTCACAACCAAACGATGCCTCGCCCGAAAAACAAGGCAGAAGTCAAACCAGTACTCCAAGACCCATGTATTCTAGATTTGACTTGATCAAATACGATTGCCCTTCTTTAGGACATAAGATTCAGTATATGTTACAACAGCTTCACTTTAAATTGCAAGTGGAAAATCAATATCGTGAAGCCAACGAAAAAATCTCGCATTTATACTTATTGGATGGTGATCGTTCCAGCTCTAATGCTGCCGAAGGTGGAAGAGTTGAAAGTGATCAAAGAATTCAGCTTTTAAACAAAGCATTGAAGAAGTATCAGGGAATGCATATTGATATTGAAGAGGTCACTAAAGATATGGAAATTATGAATACTCCGAAATACGCTAGAAAACCTTTATCAGGTAAATTGAACATTAGCGTTACATGTATTCGTGACATTGACCATATTGCATCTCCCATGTTCTCCAAAAGACCGGAAACCATTGTGACCATTAAAGTCGATGATGTTGAGAAAGCCCGTACTCGTGGTTCCCGTAATGGCAAATGGACAGAAGAATTCAGTATTGATGTTGATAAGGGTAATGAGCTTGAATTGTCAGTCAGTGATAAATCGGGAAACTCGTTGGTCCCAGTTGCTATTACCTGGGCATTGCTTTCTGATATCACCGAAGAAATTCGTAAGAAAAAGGTGGCCAATGATTTAGGAAACAGTGATTGGGTGTCTGCTTCAAACTTATCGAACGTTAACAAGTCCACCAATGAAAACATAAGTTACTCTCATTCGCCTGTTCGTAATAATGACAATAATACTTTTTCTTCATCTTCCTCCACGTTAACATCAGCGGTATCTAACAACACTACTGACGCCAATAGGAACGTGCAAATTACAACCTGGTTGAACTTAGAACCAGTAGGTCAAATCTTGGTTAGTTTAAGCTTTGATAAAACAAATCAATCCAGTAAACAGTTCATGGGGGGTCTTGGCCGTCATGGTGCCATCAGACAAAAGAAAGAAGAAGTATTTGAGCAACACGGTCATCAATTTGTTCAAAAACAATTTTACAATATTATGTGCTGTGCTCTTTGCGGAGAGTTCTTACGTTATACTGGGTACCAATGTCAAGACTGTAAATTTCTTTGTCATAAAAAATGCTATCAAAAAGTGGTTACTAAATGTATTTCCAAGTCGACTACTGAAATTGACCCCGATGAAGCTAAATTGAATCACCGTATTCCTCACAGATTTGAACCTACCCTCAATCGTGGTACTAAGTGGTGTTGCCATTGTGGTTATATCTTACCTTGGGGAAGAAAGAATGTTAGAAAATGTATGGAATGTGGGGTCATGTGTCATGCTTATTGTACTCATCTTGTTCCTGACTTTTGCGGGATGTCGATGGAAATGGCTAATAAGATTTTAACCACCATTAAGCAAACAAAGGTGCCACCAAAACCACAAGGAAGAATTAACAAGCCAGTACCAAATAGGTCTGCTGTTCCTCTTGTCAAAGGGCCAGCACGGGCTCCTTCTTTCAAGGATAATTCAGGATTTGAAGCTAAAGCTGACCAATTAACCAACTTATCTGATGATGAAGACAGAACATGCGCTCCTCTTACCAACTCCATTTTACCAACCCAAACCACAAATCAATTCCAAGAACCAGTAGAGTCTCCACATAAGAAGTTGCCCAGACGTGCCGTTCCTCCTGACTTAAAAACCGACGACCAAGTAGACTATCTTCAACAGCAACAGGAATATCAACAAAAGTTATATGAACAGCAACAACAGCAATTCCAACAACAACAAGTTGAACACCATCTCCAACAACAGCAACAGCAGTATCAAGAACAACAACAGCAATATCACGAACGTAAACCCATTGAAGATTATGACTACACTTTTGCATCCACAAAATCAGATGAATTGCAACAACCTGACGACTTTAGAAACTTTGATTATAATAATAACCATACTCAGCATGTTATTGCCCCTGATATCATTGAAGACATCCAACCTGATACAACCAAGGCTGCTGAAGCTCTTCATAAACAAAAATCCCATCAACGTTCACCTAACAAATCTAAACGTCGTAGAAGAAAGGTTGGTTTGGATGACTTCCAATTTCTTGCTGTTTTGGGTAAAGGTAATTTCGGAAAAGTCATGTTGGCAGAATCAAGACATACTTCTAATTTGTGTGCAATTAAAGTGTTGAAGAAAGATTTCATTGTTGAAAATGATGAAGCTGATAGTGTCAAGTCAGAAAAGAGAGTATTCTTAACTGCCAATAAAGAGATGCATCCGTTCTTGTTGAATTTGCACTGTTGTTTCCAAACGGAAAATAGAATTTACTTCGTCATGGAATATATTTCAGGAGGTGATTTAATGTGGCATATCCAGAAATCAAGATTCTCAGCTAAAAGAGCCAAGTTCTACGCATGTGAAGTGTTGCTAGGTTTAAAGCATTTCCATGACAATGGAATTGTCTATCGTGACTTGAAATTAGATAACATCTTATTAACTACCAAAGGCCATATTAAGATTGCTGATTACGGATTATGTAAAGAGAATATGTGGCACGAGGGAACCACCGGGACTTTCTGTGGTACCCCCGAGTTTATGGCTCCGGAAATCATCGCTGGTAAACAGTATGATAGAAGTGTTGATTGGTGGGCATTTGGGGTGTTATTATTCCAGATGCTTTTGGGGCAGTCTCCATTCAAAGGTGATGATGAAGATGAAATATTCAATGCTATTGAACATGATGATGTCAAATACCCTATCAGTATGCCCCGTCAAACCGTTTTGGTATTACAAGCCTTGTTGACAAAAGATCCTCTCCAACGTTTAGGTAGTAGTTCCAGAGATGCGGAGGAAATCATGGAACACCCTTACTTCCAGGATGTTAATTTTGATGATGTGTTGAACTGTAGAATTCAACCACCATACTTACCCGAGGTTAGTAGTGAACATGACTACTCCAATTTCGATCAAGAGTTTACTTCGGAAACTCCAAGATTGACTCCAGTAGATACAGTGCTTACTTCAGAAATGCAAGAGCAATTCCGTGGGTTCTCCCATATTGCGGAGGGTGCTGCAATTTAATTACTTCCATTTGCGGCCTGCTAATTCGGAGTTTGCTTTTGATATTGCGTTTATGTATAACCACCAATTTGGTGAAGTAACACTATTTAATATACAACTTGTATTTGATTTAGAACTACAGCAAATCGTATTAATTATGCTTTAATCTATAAATGATTATTCGAATGCAAACATGAATCATGAAAAAGATGCAATTTGGCCATTTATGAATAATAGCTCTCTTAATTTACTTACATAATACAACAACAGCCAGAAGCTGCCTTGTCATTGGGTGTACTCGGCGTCGACCTTCTCTTTGGAGGAGATGCAGTTTTTTCAGTCACAGAAGATGTAGATTTGGGTACGGAAGGAGCAAGGTCGGTCTTGCTTGGCTCGGCAGGCTTTACAAGATTGGGTGCAGTTGAGGATGATTTTGAATGATCATTTTGAAACGCCGAGATACTTCTATCCAAGCTTTCATCAATAGGAATTGTTGTTCCCTTTTTGGGGAGCATGATATTTCTCTGAGCTTCTGGCTCTTGCGAGTCGTTCGCTGACGGTGACAGGGATAAAGCATCATGAAAAGTTAGTTGTGAATTTAAATCTGACATTGAGACCACTTTGGATTTACTTGCTTTGGCAGTTGCAAGGGAATAGGCAATTGGAGAAAACACTTCATTGACCCCAAATCCCGTCTTAGCACATGCTTCAGTGAAGGTGTTTGCATTCATTCTCTGCGCCAATTGTTCACCCTCGTCATAGTCAACTTGTCTTTCGCCTTCCAAATCAGCCTTTAATCCCGCCAAAGCAATTGGAGGTAGGTCATGTCTGATGTGACTAACGCGTTCGAACAAATCTTCAACTAGGTCAAAACTCGACCGCTCATTGATGGCGTAGACGAATACAAATGCACCCGAGTTGGCAATTAGCTGTTTTCTAGTAGATGAGTAGAAATCCTGAGAAGCAGAACAGTCTAAGATTGATATTTCTTCGTATAAATTGCCTTTCAGGACCCTCTTGATATATAGCTCTTCTACTGCAGGATCCAATTCTGGAATGAACTCTTGGTGAATGTAGCGGCAAATTAACGAAGTCTTACCAACCTGATGGTCTCCAAACACACAAATTCCGAACTCATCATTGATAGCGAATAAGCTGTCTTTAAACGTTGTCATCCTCTGGCCTTTGAATTAGATTTCGAAAGAAGGGCCTACTTGTTCTATTTTATCTTATTCTATTTTCCTTTATTTTATTTTCTTTTTTTTTTTTTTTTTTTTTTTTTTTTTGATTTTAACTCCACTTAAAAAAAAAACCTTTTTTTTGAAAACAAACCTTTTCATTTACCGTAAAATTGAAAAAATTTAA
>JANIVW010000124.1:0-13332 GCA_030555995.1 Isabelozyma heimii
AAAAAAAAAAAAAAAAAAAAAAAAAAAAAAAAATAAAAAAAAAAAAAAAAAAAAAAAAAAAAAAAAAGAAAAAAGAAATTATTTTTTTTTTTTTTTCTCTTTCATAGTTGTTTTCTTCTTATAAAAATCTATTGGGTAACTACTGGATATAGTTGAATAGAGGTGAAAATACTCGTATTTCTTGGAGTGAGAGTGTTCTTCTTATATATAAAGTTGATCAGTAACTTCCAAAGAGAAAAAAAAAACGATTTTTTTTCTTCTTCCACCACTCCTAAAATTAACCTCCTGATTTGTCATATACATCACATCATAGACTTCGAGTGATAATTACAAAGATACTCCCCCTTCTCCCCCCTTAGAAAGGATATCTGATATAATCATCTACTGCGGCATATACAATCGTCATTCTTCATTTCATTAAATCCGTTGGCATTAACCCTTATCTCTTCCATCATCCATCCCTCTAAGAGAATCGTCGTCCCACTTCGCTTCTCTCTGTCATTTTCATTCATTTCCTACAGCATAACTTCCCTGCCAGTATCCTTCCGGTTGGATTCTTTGGCTTTTCATTCACACTACAACTCCTCTCTGACACGTCAGTTTCGGACCATTCTTCCAGCACAGCAATTTAAAGTTAAGTGAGTGAAGCCGGTTTCGCGATTGCCTCGTTTTTTTTTTTTTTTTCCCTTCTGTGACCTTTTTTTTTCATTATGACTCCGTTAACATTCTCAAATGTTCAAGTCATTAATGATACCCCATTAAAGCCACCTCAATTCTACCAGAGTCATGAGAACAGCTCCAACGATTCTATCAACAGCTCCAACTCGTCGCTATCCACCATCAAATTGTCTCTGCCCCCTCTCAACAACGTCAACACCACCGATTCATTGGTGCCCCCAAGGATTCCTCTCTTGAGAAAGAAATCTGGTGAGTTGGTCAAATCTTCCCTCAAATTATCCTCGTTAACAAAATGCAACTCATCCCCTCAACTTACAAATGTGTCACCCAACAAATCTGTCAGATTTGCTTCTCGTTTGATCAATGTTAAGATGTTTGATGGTAACGATAGTCCATCTACGGTATCTACTGCCGATAACACTCCTATGGGATCACCCAAGTTCTTCCATGAGAACAGTGATTCGTATTTCAAATTGAATAACTTACCAGAAGATGATGATATAAGTGACTTGACCAGTGATGATGATGAGAACTTCAAATTCTTCAACAATAAGTACGTCATCAAGTCCCATAATGTCCCTTCTACCAGTAACATGAATCATTCACCAATCTACCTTCAATCAATCTTCTTATCGTCTGACGGGAAAGTTTTGCAAGGTTTAATCATGTGTCAGAATCTTGCATTTGAAAAGAAATTGTCAATCAAATTGACCTTCAATGGCTGGAAATCAAACCTTATCATTAACAACACTCAATATGTTAAGTCACTTCCTGTAAATGGTTTTGATCAATTCATGTTTAATGTCCCTTTAAATAATCTACCCAAGTCATTAAACATCGAGATGGTTATTAAATACGAAGTGAATCATAATGTTTACTGGGATAATAATCGAGCTAGAAACTATCATATCACTTTGAGATCAGAAGGTGGCAACAATAGCAAGACTAGTAAGATCCAAAATTACAACTATAGTTTCCAAAAGAACCTTCCTCAATTTGATGACTTGGTGCATAAATTGTTGAATTTCAAAAATGATCATGATGACGATATCACCGAAAATGAGGATGATGACTTTTGCAGACCTTTGAGAAAGTCAACTTTACAAAAACGTTACAGTTTCAATAGTGAGTTAAGTAGCACTCCCAGGTCAACTGCGCCACCTGTTCGTCCAAAACTAGTCTCTAGTGTCTCAACCCCACTACCAAAATACTCTCAAAGCTACAAATCCAAACACCAAGATAGATCTACCACCAATCCTCCAAAATCAATGCCTGGTGTCGCTGCCTTCGACTCCAATCTTTCCACCCCAGACGACTCCAATCTTTCAACTCCGGAAGACTCCAATCTTTCAACTCCAGACGACACCAAATTCAACTCCAAGTCTTACACTGATTTGTTACAGTCCTATTGCTTCTACAATGGCAATAGTGAGATCAGTGCCTCCCACTCCCTTCATCATTCTTACTCTTCCCCTTCAATTCCCTCTTTTAATTCAACTGCTTCTTCTTTTCAATCCTTAAGTGATTCAATTCATATCTAAATATGTTTTTTTTTTAGTCCTGTTTTAATTTTTGTTTTGTTTGCATTTTTTTTTTCGTTTTATATCGCTACTCTGGCGGAGTAGTCTATGGTTTCGTCTTATCATATATAGTCGTTTCTTTACTGTTCTCTTTTAATACATAAACAATCTTCATTTTGCAGCTTCGTAGTATATGCAGGTTTATATATGACTCGGCCACATGCAGGTCTTTGCAAATAGTCTTTGATCAGAAAAAATATCTCTCTCCATCTTCAAATTCTTCGGTTCACCAATGGACAACACTGGCTACGGATCTGAAAACGAGGAGTGGAATCAGGTTTCATTGGCTCTATTGAAAGAACCGAACAACTTTACTCTATGGCAGCAACTTATACAAACGGCTCTTCGAGCATCTTCCATATCCAAGAAGAACAAAGATAGTGAGGAACTCAAGTTGATAAGAATAAGCTACGAAAGTTTATTGAGCAAATACCCAAGGTTATTCAAATACTGGGAGCAGTATGCTGATTTTGAGTTCAGACTTGGGCGGTTCGTGGAATGCGAACTGATATATCGAAAAGCATTGAAGTTGAATAATTACTACTCAATCGAATTATGGATTGCGTACTTGAAGTTTAAAATCAACTCTATTTCAAACAACTTAATAGAGGTGTTGTCCATATTTGAAAATGCAAGATCAAAGATCGGCTATCATTACTACAGTGATGAGTTTTACTCATTATATTTGAATTTTTTGAGCAACTATTCCAAGTTCGACAATGATTTTCATAAATTTGGAGAAAAATACTTAATCTTATTACGAATCGTCATTGAAGTTCCTTTGTATAACTACAAAATCTTCCAAAAGGAGTTTTTAAAGTTTTTATCCTCAGAAGTTACTTTCAAACAACTATCATATTTCGTTCCAGAGAGAGATTTGAATAATTTGAAGAAAAACAACAAGAATAACTTAAAGTTGATAGTAGTTAAGTTAAAGAAGCTTTTCACTGATGTCTTTATCACTACACAATACAAATCCTATCAATTATTTAAGTATGAAAAGTTTTTCATCAAGAATTATTGGGATCCTAACAGCCTTCCAATGAATCAACTAGCGCAGTGGGACAATTACTTGACATTCATTGAATTGAATGACTTTCCTAAGCAGCTAGTGAAGGTTAGCTATGAGAGATGCCTCATTATAACTTCCAATTTTTCCAAGTTTTGGATACGGTATGCTAATTACTTCATCAATAATAGTCAATTTTTGATGGCTAAATCGGCACTAACACGGAGCTTGAGATTTGTGTCTAATAACGATAAAATTCTCATAAAATTGGTAAATTTGGATATATATCTTGGTAACCATCTTTCGGCAAGAGATATACTCATTGACTTGTTGAAGTCCTCTAATCAGGTTCCAATAACCATCTACGAGAAATTGATAAATATTGAATATTTTATCAGTGATAATAATCACGAGCACTTGCTAGAATTATTCAGGCAACTCATTTCTGAAACCAATAATGACTACTTCTTCAGGGTATTGACCTATTACTCCATTGAAAATCAAGCATTAGTGATCGACTTCTTGAAGTCGTACTTATCAAATCCACTTGTGAAGGCTTCAAAAGCTTACTGGGATTGTGTGATCTTCTTCATTACCAAATATAACAACTTTGAAGCTATTAATGGATTTGAAATAGCTTCTCACAAAGATTTTATCATCAATAATCTTCAACTTGATGAACTTCTACTTCAAAAATTGCATCTTATTGATACTAATGATTTTAACGAAATTTACTCTCAGAGCCTACAACAATATAGATGAAAAAGTTCATACGACTTAATTAATAAATATAAATACACTTCTATAAGTAACCACCGAAGTAATGGAAAATGTCACGATTCCAAGAAAAAACTAAATGACGAAATTATTAGCCAAAAACTCAAACCAAATGCTCCCAACTTTTTATCAAATTTCCAATTATTCAACGGAATATAGATGATAAAAAAGCAAATTACGAAGATTAATCCCAAAGCACTTGCTTTCAAATTGGTGTTTAAATGAAATTTTATGGATTTAAGGTGATGGATAAACAAGATTGATATCCCATTAACTCCAATACCAACCAATATGTTCAATAATGGAGTTCCCAAGCACGAATTCACTCCCATGATAGGGCTAATATTAATTGATAAAGAAACATTCATTATGACATCGTTGATGGAATTAACAACAGAAAACACAAGCAAACCTAGTATATATTCGGAGATCCTCAAAATGACCCCGAAATTCTTTAGTATCTTTAGCAATTGCACGGAAATAAATGATACAATTAAAAGTGAATTGTTTATACCAGTGATATCGGTGACGACTTTGTAGATTTCTGATCTTTTGCAGAAATCAAACTTTTGAAGAACATACTTCAACAGCTCAATAAAGACGACAACTGGAACTATAATCACTGCAAAATGAAGTAAGTCAATAGAAATAAATGTCTGCTGGGAATAAATTAGAAATAATGATACAGTGACGTACCATATATGGAAGTATTTGAGGTTGAACAAGCGATACTTTAGTTTATGCAATGAGATATGACTATGTCCCGATTCTCTCCGTACCACGGTATCAATTGGAGAAGGAACTAAGAAAAAGATAACTAAGTCCATTGAATTCAAAATGATTTGAACGTAATGGATCATTGAAAACTGGTAGGACTCCATAAAAATATCTGACTTGGAAGATAATTTCGAATCAGCTGATAAACGAGAGCTGATAGAGCCATAATCAGGATGAGTGAGATCATTTGGATTTAAATGAAGACTTGAATCAGTTTCAGGATCAGACCCAGGACCGGGCCCATTTTCAAGTTCATTAACAACAAGATTAGAGTAAGTTTCCTCAATGTTAATGGAAGGGCTCAGGGAAATAATTGATAAAATATCAGCTTCATCACTTGTTTCTTCAAGTAGTTTTTGATCATACCAGATCAAGTAGGTAATGTAGACAAGAAATGATACAGACATTAGAGCACACTCCGCCTTGGTGATCTTTCCATCGGATATGATGAAGAAGAAACCTATTAGCACGACGAGGACCCATACGTAATTCAATAATACCAACTTATAGTGTTTGACACTGAAAGGATTGAGAAAGCTGATAAGACCTATTATTAGAGTGAAACTTATTAAGTTAGAGCCTATTAATTGACCCAACACCAAGTCCAAGGAGTTTGATCTTAGGGTGATATTATAGTTAATCAAATCAGGTAAGGAATTAGTCAAAGGGATGATAATAAAACTAAGAATTTGATTGTTAATATGTAACGTTTTTGTTGCTTCATTGATGTTTTTGATTAAGTAGTTGGACACGAGAAGACTCAAACTAACTATTAGCAAAACCAATACTAGGATAATACCACCAGAATAAGCCATTTTTAACCATATCAGAGGATAAAATCGAGAGCAATAATAGTGTATAGAGAGCCAAAAGTACTCGTTATTGCATTTCGACTTCAAAATAGGACAATATTTGGAAACATCTTCTTGGATTTTAGGTGCTTTACAGATTTTCTCATTGCCCAAGCCCAGCACAGCAAAGTCCGGGTGATTTACTTGGTATATCACCAGGATCACTAGAAAAAAGAACGGTATTAGGTATGCCACATACCACCAAATCAAAGATACCTGCGACCGTTTAACTGCCAGTAGATTATGGTTTTGAATCATAGGTATCAAGAAAAACGGAAAACTATTGGCAAATTGGTCGCAAGATAAATTCTGGGGAGTCAGTCATGTCTGAAAGAGAAAAAAAATGTCCTAAAAAATAATCTGGAGAATTTCACATAAACTGGTGATGCACAAGCCACTTTCAGGAGCGACTTTTTCTTATCAAATAAATAACTTCTATATTGTGGAGTAGATAAAAACATACTTATTCACCATGTATATATAAATAATATGATTGCAGATGTCGCTGAAACTGGCATAAAGAAGCAACACGGCAATGTAGTTTACTGGAAGGATCTGTCGGCGAATGGTTTATCTACCAGCTCAGAGAACGGCTGGTTATGAAAATAGTCTAGGGGAGGTAGAGGCAAATAATCGAAGTAAACGATCTTAAATGAGCTTACAATTCAGCTAGGGTGAAACCAGAACGACATCGTTAGGTCAACTCACTTGCTAGTGTATTCAGTTTGGGTATCATCAATCAGTACGCTTCACCTTAAACGTCACTCTTATGTAAATCATACTCACTTCTTTCCAATGCCTCTAATGCAAGCTTAATATCAAGGTTAATATCCTCAATTAATGCCTCTAAAAGTTGTTAGTAAGGTTCTCTTTCCATCCTTTGTTGCTACGTACCTTTGGTTGTATAGTTGAGTTCGGGTCTAATATATCCTAGAACTGAGTACTTGACAGAAGCTCCGTAGAAGTTATCTCCAAACTTGTGAATAATGTGAACTTCAGCAGTCTTTTCTTGGTTATTGTAAAATGGATTGAACCCAATCGACATCACCATTGGCAATACTGTCAAATCATTCGTCAGCAAATTACATCCATTATTAAAGACAATCTCATTTCCATCATTTCTTTTCTCTTTATGTTCCTCCTTCGATAACTCTGGTACTAATTTACTCCATCCAAAGTAAATCCCTGGTTCTAGCTTATTAAGTGAGTCATTGATAGGGATGTTGGCTGTAGGAATTCCAAGTTCAGATGAGCCTCTTCCAAACCCACTAATTATCGGGGATTCTCCCACTACTGGGTACAGTTCGGGAAGTTGATCTGGTATAATAGTATCTGGTCTTCTCATTGATGTGAACAGTGACTTCGTCGGTGGATCGTTCACTCGAAAATAAATGCTCTCAGCGTGCGCTTACAATATTTTTCCTACAACTAAGCTTTGCTTCACGCGAGAGGCATAAACCAATTGAATTCCTACAGTATTTGTCAATTTAAATCGAGTAAAAACATCAATTGAAATCATATATATTCAGGAATCCATCTAGAATCTGGATTCTAATTGAGATAACAAGGTTTCAGCGTCTTTACCGAAGTTTCTGATACCTTGAGCCAATTTTTCAGTAGCCATAGCATCTTCGTTGAATAAGTATCTGAATTCAGCTTCGTTATCGATGTAACTGACTTTCTCCAAGTTAGCGGAAGTGGCAGCAGAAGCATCCAAAACTTTAGGAACTGAAGCATCAGAATTCATTAATTCTTCTAATAATTTTGGTGCAACAGTTAAGTAATCACAACCAGCTAAAGCTTTGATTTCACCAGTGTTTCTGAATGAGGCACCCATAACAATAGTCTTGTAACCAAACTTCTTGTAGTAGTTGTAGATTTGTCTGACAGAAACCACACCTGGATCAGATTCAGAATCGTAGTCTTTACCAGTGGATTGCTTGTACCAGTCCAAAATTCTACCAACGAATGGAGAGATCAAGGTGACTTTAGCTTCAGCGCAAGCGACGGCTTGAACGAAAGAGAATAAAAGAGTCAAGTTACAATGAATATCATGTTTTTCTTCCAATTCCTTAGCAGCTTGGATACCTTCCCATGTAGAAGCGATTTTAATCAAAATACGATCCTTAGAGATACCAATTGATTTGTATAATTCAATCAATTCCAAAGCCTTCTTGATGGTAGCTTCTTTGTCGAAAGACAATCTGGCATCAACTTCGGTACTCACTCTTCCTGGGACAATGCTCAAGATTTCCTTACCAAACTCAACCAACAAACGGTCTAAAGCAATGGAAGCCTTTTCTTTTGGAGAAGAACCTTTGTTTTGAGCGTATTCAATGGCAATATCGATAAGTTTTGCGTATTCAGCCTTCTTAGAAGCAGCTAAAATCAAGGATGGGTTGGTGGTAGCATCTTGAGGGGTGTATTTAGCAATTGATTCGAATTCACCAGTATCGGTAACAATAACGGTACCAGTAGCTTTTAATTGTTCTAATGAGTTGGACATGTTTGATGTTGGTGATAGAAGAAAAGAGGAAGAAATAAACCAGAAATTTCACAGGTGAAAAAATCGGAGGAAACGTTGAGAATATATATACGGAGAAATGTCACAACAACACACATTTTGTTCATGATTCTATTGCTACAATGCACGATTCATATACTATACACACTCAGGTCACTTATGCAATTGCTCGTGTCAATGTATCAACCAGCGGGTTCACGAGTATTTGTTGTCTTCCTCCAGTATGGTCAGGCTAATTTCACCGACATTTTGCCGAAATAGTACAATTCGGGCACTATGGTCCGGAATCGCTGATTTGTAATGAAAACTAATTTTTTACCAATTAATTTTTTTGTTGGTGAGAAATTAGCAAACGTTGGTTATTCACTCTGGGGTCCAGACTTGAGACATGTCGCAAGGATGACTACAAGTAAAATGTCGTATGTTTGAATGTCGTTTGGTGCACGGGTGTATCATCGAAGATTTAGCAATCAAACTCCGAAGCTTCCCATAGAAGACTATCTCTTCACGATAATGGTGGAAAGCGTTGTTAAAAGGCTTGTAATAAAAGTCTCGAGCTCCTACGACTTATCCAAATCACAAATCGTTCCCATCAACACCAATAAACCAATTGAAATTGAATCAGATATTGGGATCTTCAGTCTTGTTATCAATATCAAAGATTTCGATGGTGCTAAACCCCATATTTCAAATAGTTGTTACAATTTGAGGGATGGAAACTACTTAAATAGCGAACCCTGCGAAAAAAAAGAAACAACCAATATAGATCATTTCAATCCGAACTTAAGATTCAATATAAACTTCAAACCAAAATACCCTATAAAAGGGTCTGATTTGATCTTTGGTAATGATTTCCTGGTCCCCATTAGAAATCAGATCCCCACTACTTTATTGTCAACAGGCTTGAAGTTTTTCACATGGTTCATCAACAAAACTGTCAGGGGGGATGTTTACAGTGATAAGCCCTTTATCTATGGGTTAGCTCTTAATTCCTTCAGCTTTTTGTCAATTAATAACAATCATGCCAAAAGTATTTTGGAACAAAACGAAACCACTTTCATCGATAAATCTTCAGATGAAAGTACCGATAGGCTCAATCTTACTGAAAATCTTAATGAAAATATAGATAACATTCTAAAGATTCCGCCTAAGTCTCTTGATCGAAAGAAATTCTTTACCACCTTATCAAACTGTGATGATTTTGTTTTCAATGAATCCACAAGTTATATTTTTCAGTTTGATACGAATTATTTGAAATTGGCAGATTCAAAATATGCTGTTAGTATTCCCACTTATGGCAATAAAACCTTTGATATAAATGTGTCCAGCTATGCCAACGAGGAGTTGGATAACTTCAACTGGACCATTAAGCAGGGTGGAATAGATTCTGTAGGGCTAGGTAAACTCGGTTTGATCATAAACTTTGCCCTTTTAAATGAATCGGACTAACTTTCATAAACTTGCTCTAGCCTAATTTTATTAGTTACTGAATACAGATAGAATTTTGCTTTCTTTCTTTCAGCTGAACGGTTAAGTTTTTATTCTCTGATTGTCGTATGAGCTGAAACCCATCAATGACAATAATAATCCCGAATTATCTTTTTTCAGCTCTCTTTCCGTATAGCAGGATAATCAATCTATATTCTGAACTCCGTAAAGTAGACAATCCATCCATAGTCTACTCTCCGTTCAATGATATATTAAGAACTCTTAACATCCATCTTTCTTATTAAGCACTTTGCAACTGGACTGAAATTACTCTCCTCGTGATTGTACGATTAGTCTTCCAATATAATAACGCCTATTGGATGGAAACGTTTCCATGGTATCTGCTCAGACATGCTCATGTAGTTAAAATCAAAGGATTCAATTAAATGAAGTAGTTGAATATAAGTCTAACATGAGTAGTTTCGAAGATAGTATTTAATGTGAAATAATAGTATCACAACTAAATGACCTCACTTTTAAATATATTTTTGAACCATTACTTGAAGAATATTGAATAGTAACTTGATAAAACATAATGTACAATACGTCTCTTGGACCTCCAGGGAAACCAAACATACGGTTAAGCACAATCCTTTAAACAAAAGTCTGTTTCATTCATTATTAAGAATAAGGATGAATACTGTAGGAAATTCTAAGCATGTATCTATATTAATACTTTAGTAGCCTCATAAACCTGAATCTAAGAATACAGGCTGTGACATATTTTTAACACAGTTCCTTCTTAGGATCCTGAGGCCAATGTTCTTGAAGTCTATGTTAACTCTCAATAGTCGGAATTTTTTCGAGAGGGTTCCCAATAAATTCTTTTGGTTAAAAAGAAATGAAAGGTGGATTTGCAAACTTGCCACGAACTCTTGAACTTTCTCTTACTTTCTTTTCCTTGATTGCATTATTCCGTATATTAAAAAAAGGAGTCCTTAAGAATCGATAGTTATAAGAAAAACACTCTCTGTTTAATTCCAGTTAATGAGTTGATTATATACATTTCTTACAAAAGATAGATGCTCATAGACTCTGTTGAAGTCTGTAGTTGTATTTCCGCTCGAAGTTCATGGGCCAGAAAGTGTTTGAGATGTAAAAAGGTTGCATGGGTTCAACAATATGTTGGAATTCTAGAGCTTAAAATGATTAACAATAGAACTTCGGAGTAGCTTTTTTATGATCTCTTGAGCAATATTACTGAACCAAGATAAGTATGAAGAGTCGAGGGCAAAATTCGTGAAAAAATGCTTTAGTTACCTTTCTAATAGAAATTACTTCAACTCAGAAATGCCTAAGTATTTAGTTTCCGACTCACTTTCTTAAGTTCACCCCTAAGTCCTCCAATGAATGAGCTATTCAACTGATGTTCAAGACAAAAGGCAAATGTTCTATGTGATCCATTTTGTGTGCTAAGAAATTGTCTGATCCTTTCTACCTCTCCCAAGCTGTAATTATTCAACAAAAGATTCACATAAA
This sequence comes from Isabelozyma heimii, assembly GCA_030555995.1. Classification (NCBI taxonomy): domain Eukaryota; kingdom Fungi; phylum Ascomycota; class Pichiomycetes; order Serinales; family Metschnikowiaceae; genus Isabelozyma; species Isabelozyma heimii. The sequence continues at coordinate 11,164 of JANIVW010000124.1, forward strand.
CAATCTTTTTGAATAGCGTTTCTCATTATTTGTTTTCACAGTCAAAAGCATGTGCCTTTAGCTAAATCGCAGAGTTTTTCTAACATTTTGAAATTTTTACCAAATAAAAGGCAAAACATGCTAAATTTACATAAATTTTGATAAAAGTAAGAAAAATTAGACAAGAAGTTCCCTTGGTACCTTTTGCATGGGCATTCACTTAATCTACATGAATCTTGATAATGTCCTGTGTCTCAAGAAGCTGATTCTTCTAGTTGAGCAATATTGCAGGGTATAGCAAATTTTCCACGTGGACTTTTATTATACTATAAAGAGTAAAAGTTGCTCAGTCCCCAGATGTGATCACTTTGGGTATATATACTTAAAAGATGACTTCCCTCAATTACTGTAATGAAGGCATGTTTGGAAAGAGTACATGAATTCGACTAATACTGGAATAAATTTTCTCTGGACCACCTAGACCAAACCATGAAAAATTTCAAGATTAGGAAGCGACTATATTATTGAATTTCTGTTCCTTTTCAAGAAGATGCAATATAAACTCCCAAAGGGTGAATGCCCAAAGAGTGAATGCTCAAAGTGTGAATCTGAGAAGAACCTTATTATTATGACAGCTGGGGGGGGGGGAAAGGACAAAGTAGTATTTTTGTTTGAGATTATGCAGGTACAGATATTTTAATATGTACGCATTGCTTTTAACAAACTCTGAGCTCCCAGACAATGCAGCCAGCCAATTCGAAAACCCAGACAACACGTATGTTTGAAAGTTCCTCTTTATGAAACGTTCATAAGAAGTTGGCTCTTGTATTCTTCCTGACTGCGCAACAGATATGAGGTTTAGATCACATAACCTGAAGCTCACACATCACTTAATTGATTTATGAGACGTTTCAGGAATTAACACAGCCTCTTACAATGCTGAAACAACCAATCTAGACGAAGCGCTTTATGAAGATTTGTATAAATGAAGGGAAATCCCCCAATTATTATGTGTGTGTTTAGTCCTCCAGTTTGTTGAATCTTTTCAATGTGATTTATCGTAATTGAAGTTTTAATAAGAAAACAGTATATTGAAAGAGAATAATATTTTACTTGATAATTATAAAACCGAAATATATAGAAGTAGAGAAATATTGCTTCTTTTATATTTTTCATAGGAAAGTAGGAGTACTACTGAATATTGTAAGTAATAATAACCACAACCACTGTTCTTCTTTTCAGGTCGTGATTACTCGTTCGTTTTTGTTTTTCTGATTAAAGAATATTTTATTTCGCAGCCTAAACTATTCTCAATCATTATTTCCCAATTAATACTATCCTAAGAAAAACAAACTGTAACACTATAGAGTTTCCTTGTTGAACACTAGAAGTTAATACGTAAGTTGAGGGGACAACCGTTTGGTATGAACCAATTATGATATATTTTGATATATAAGATAAAGTAAATTAAGTATTCTGTTTCAAAAGAAACGGGATATAAAGATAAATGCAGAGTTAGCATTTATATAGAGAAATAGAATAGAAGTAACGTCAATATAAGTGATAAAGCAAAACAATGCCATATTAGAGTAAAACATTAAAATGTTAAAATATTAAAATGTACGGGTATAGCTTAGCTTATGTGATTAGCACATATACTTACCCTTTTGAAATTAGTTGTATGGGGTGGTAAAGCGATCAAAGTTAAAATACACCAAAGAGGAGAAATTGCAATTAATGTAATTTCAAACATTTCCTCTACTTTTTATGTATTTCGCCTTATAATTATCGAGTTAAACACTATTCTTTATATAATATTAATATATTGTTTCTGAGTCTCCTTAAACAAAATGAATCATTTAGAACAACTTCAACACTTTACGAATTTCTGATGCAGAGAGGGAAATTGACTGAAGCGATAAAGATAAAAAAATGTCTAGAGCTATCAGAACTCCAAATGATAATGTTGGTTTTAGATTCATTACGAATCCGGTGAATGTTGCACAAAGATTCATTCCTTCAGTATATGAACAAGGAAATGATAATGATGTTGTTCCTGTCAGAAATATTCAAAAGTTTGATAGTGAATCAGAATTCGACGGTGCTTCAGAGGTTTCCGATAGTGTTGAATTTTCTCAATGTGATTCATTGTAATAGTAGTTGCTTAAAGTAATTGTAATCAGAAAACAG
>JANIVW010000125.1:0-12709 GCA_030555995.1 Isabelozyma heimii
AAGAGTACCTTTCTCTGATTTGCTTCACTCAATGATCGAGTCAGCTCACTTGAAATAAGCTTTGCGTCTCTCATCGACTCGGTATCGTATTCCTGAGAATGGCACCACTAATCCCTTTGTTTGGATTTTAGAAAGGTTCAAAGAATGTGGAGAACTCAACTTGAATCCAAAATTTTTTTTTTTTTGATTTTGATTACTGCAAATTGCTCATTAAAGAAGAATTTTGATGCCTAACACCTCAATATAAGCCTAAGGCATTGGAAGACGAGAAGTACCAAGCCGTGATTTCATTAATTAATCTGACTCTATTTTACCTCTCATGATGAGCATTTTGCTTCAACAATATCCATATCTTTAAAATCTCATGGCACTACCCACATAGAAATGCATCGTGGCTTAAGTCGTAAGTAAGCGTTTCCCAACCTTAAATGCGGAAAAAATAAGTTGGTTCGAAGGCCCATGGTAGAAAATTACGTCAAAATGCGAGTTTGGCTTTGACAGCTCGAACGGATAAATCTTGAGTGAAACGGATAAATCTTAAGTGAACGGATCAACTGGGTGAAGTGAATGAAGCCTCCTTTACTTTTCGAAGTCACTTGTTTCTTGCTTAGATGCCTGTCTTCAAAAGTGAGGTTCACAGTGCCGAAGTGGCTGCTTTTCACCGGATATAGTCCATGAACGAAAAAAAATATCCCTGAAAAATGTAGCTAAAAAGAAATTCAAGTAAATCTTGAATCAATTAAAGTTCAAGTTTTAATAAGCTAAGCGTATATTGCACCATAATAATACTTCCAAATAAAGTAAACTCTCATATGAATGTCCTATGGATGTAGTGATCGTCCTCTATTTTGAATTGAAAATCACTTCTATCCACTCAAAACATTCTAACCAGCTGAGTTTCTTATTAATTTTTTAGCGTTGATGCAGTAATGAATAAATGACATACATATTAGCAAAAGCTATTTTAAGAAAATTACCAATTAGGTAACAATTCCTGGTTGGGATATTTGGATTTGTCGCAAATTTGAGATTTCTGAGTAAGTTCAAGATTTCAGAAATGCCTCGATGAAACGTTTACCCCTAATTTGAAGAGGTGGTCAGAACTTCCAGCTTTAATTGCTAAGGACCCCTTTCAAAACTTTTCACAAAATTTCAACAGGAGTCAATCCATGTGGCACATAGAAAACCGATATGTAGAAAACTCAGAATAGAGAAATCATCACAAAAATTGCCGCATTAAAAACACCTTGTAATTGATGAAATTTACTACCCAAAGAATAGAAGTACGTAAATTTTCGAAAATTGAAATTTATTGGAACGTTACTTGACGAAAGTAGGTTACCCAGAATCATGTTTCTAAGTCAATAAACCGAAGAATAGTTAGATTTGATGTTACATTAAGAAGAGAGGTCACTGTGGCTAGTTCACCACTAAGTAATTGCTTGTCATCTTTTGAAGCAGATCAACAATGGTTAGGCTTGTAATCAGCGAAGTCAAATATACTGGCACTGGCGATTTTGGCAGATTTATACGATAAATCAAAGGTGTTACCCACAGTGACGTGAGGAGGAGCTAGAGCTATCGTAATGTTCATCTCAACCTGATTCTTCCAACTTGCTCAAATAGTTGGCGATGTTGTTGTGGTTTACAATTACGGGAACGAGTACTGATAATGTTGAAAGAAGCATCACTTCAGAATTTGGCTAGTAATAACTAAAGCATTGTTACGTTGGCCCATAAGCAACATCAATCCTGTCATAACGAACCTGGATACAGAAATGTTCAATTTCCAAGTATGACTAGATATCGATTTTCGAATGGGATTTAGGACCGAGTAATTTGACGCCGGAGTCAATGGTCCCAATGACTAAGTATACAGCAATAGCTGCAATTAATTGAAATATTCAGGAAGGCCCCTTCGAAAACTTCGGCAATTCCACTAAGGGAAGTAGCCAAGGTCAACACCCAATTTCGCTTTAGCAACTAACGCAAAGTCAAGGATATAGAAAGTTGCGAAGAGTACAAGAAAGTTATCTTATTGAATAATTAAGTAATATAGAAGTATTGCGCAATGTCAAATATTTTTACTGTCAAGAAGCATATTTTTTAACGGTTTCTGGAATATTTTCGAACGCAATTTCAACTTGTCGGAAAAACCACTCAAACATTTTTAAGAGGGCATCCTTCACAAAGGCTGAAAAAACGATGTGTAGGTATAAACGGCTCGATTGAAACATCATAAAAATTTAACCAGTGAACGTAAGGCATTGCAAAGAAAGCCAAAGTTTGCATGGCTTATCTAAATCCCTAAGTATTCAGTTGGTAGACTGAATAAAAAAAGTAGATGTGAAAGAACAACTAAGTTGACTAGTTAAATCTGATAATTGAATATAGAAACGTGATTATCACTGGGACTGGGCATATATATTTATTATAATCTGGAGATCTGAAATCGATCAAGTACAATCAAATTCAACCTTTTTTATTTCTTGTTACTCAAAATCACCGCTTCAAGGTTTAAAATGAAAGCGAGATTGCCAAATTTAGAGTGGTATCTGAAATCTAAAAGTCGCTAAATTAGGCTTTGAACCGAGAGGTACCATGAAAGGCTTTTTGATTGATAGTTGTTGAGTTAAGGTTTGTCAATTGAAACATTGCTTTAGGAATTCCTCGGGGCAATTCTGGAGTCATGCTTTATAAGGAGGCGCATTAGCTGTCTAGATTCGAGGTTTGAAATAGGAAAGAGAGATTAAAACTAATTGACCATGCTATAGGTCTTTCATTACTTCTTTTGCTTTGTGGAAGACAATTTATGGAGATACGGGAGATAGTACAATATTGCTAAAATAATTTTCGTTTAAGAGATCAGGGCATCAAAGAACGCACCTATTGTGCCAGGAACGTTGTTACCTCTTCGTGGGTTCTCCTAAAATGACAATAGCAGTTAGAAAAAACACTTCTACTGGGCTCTTTTGTGCTGTCTTGAAGCTACAGCGCTCACACATACCTCACAATCAGATAGGCTTAGCACACCGTAGAGCAAGTTAACTGAGGCTTTCATTTGGAGAACTAATGAAGAATGATAGAGAACAACAAATCATTGAAGGTATAGGAATGTATACTATTTAAGATTACTCATAGAGCCAAGCGCATGTGTCTTTAGCGGGTATAAAATCCCCAACCAAGGTCAGTCTATGGTTTAATTATGTATCCATCTGGATGAATGGAACCCGTGCTCGGGCATATGTATTATAGAAAAAGCACAGAGTACCAGAAAAATTGTATTCTCCCTTACAATTTAACGAAACCATTCTTTCCTATCTAGTCTCGTATTCCTTATTGCGGTATTAAATGAACAGCAACCTGAGGCAGGAAACACAAGGGATTCCCTATTCCCTTTCCTTTTCCTCCTTTCAGTTGAACACTCATTTCAACATATCATGGACAAAATGTTAGGCATTGAAAATGAATTTTTTTTCTGTCTAGTCAACATCCAGTGTTTTGCTTTTGCTAACGACATTTTCCCAAACTTCTTCACCAAGAATCTTAAAACATAACTTGAAACTTTCTTTTCTCTATCGAGCAGTTTGCTTAATCCACAGAAATCCAATGACGAAGATTTCCATGATCATGCTCGAGATGAGGCCCATTCTATTTTGCGCTAGTCAGTGAATAACGATGATAGCATCTTTCGAATAAAACCATCAATTGGAATGGAGATATTATACACTTGCGGTACATAATAGTGACTCTGACTATCAAGAATCTTTCAATCATTAAAAGAGCGGTGTACATCAACACCTACATTTCTCCAAGCCTTATTTCCGAGATCTTCATAGTCCTAAGACTAAACCAAACGTTTCCTTATTATACAATACAGCGTTTCTTCACTCGAGGAAAATATTACCAACCTTAATTCTTCGTGAAGCATTGGGTCTCTTCGATATGAATTAAGGGATGCTTATAATGCATTTATTCTGGTAATGAAACTTTCACTACACTCACTTCAGGCACAAAGTACGACTCTTCGCTGCTATTATGCCTACAATAAACTGCGGTCCTGATATTTCCACATCAATGCTAAGGATCAACAAGTCGCAACCATTGACTAAGATCTGTATTTTGTCTTGGTACGATATCCTCCGTGGTTTTGAGAAGAAACTATCTTATATCACTCATAAGTTTTCTGTGTGGATTCAAAGATATTCAACCTCATCAATGTTGATTCACTGGAAGTCAGGTCTTTCTCCCTGGTGAGGTATCTTCCTGATATACCCAGGTCTCATATACCTAGATAGTTAGAATTTGAAAAAGTAATACAAGAGGCTAAACGTTAGAAAAACACAAGTCAAAGTACACTGAATTATAAAGCTACGTAACATATATACCCTCGTTCCTTTATAATAAAAGATATCAAGTTATATTGACTGAAAGTTAAAATGAAGTGTTTTAGTGGAACAATATGATTACGTTCCTGTTAATGTATTTTCCATTAGCATTTTAGTGACATAAGAGGCTAATCGCTAAAAGGAGCGATGAAAAAGAAATCATCGAGGAAATCCGTTTAATGTCGGCGCATATACACAGGAATAGACTAAACGTTAAAAAACAAAAAGGAAAGCTTAAGTATACTTTCCTCTTAGATAAAAGGGTTTGTGATGTTCCATACACTTATAATTAAATCAATTTTGATACCTTATGAAATGTGTTTCAGGCATATTTTGCAGTCACTACATTGCTTTAAGAAATAGTGTATATTCTTGTTAAGAAATACTGAACAAAAAAAGATCCTCCAGATGATACGAAAATGAATGAATTAAAACGAAAACAGAATTTTTGGATTTTTTTTTTTGAATTTTGTACTTTTCTAAGAAATTTGTTAAGGATCGAAAAAAAACTTTTGAACCAATGGGTCTAGTTTTGGGCATAACTGGTGGAGTTAGCACATAAATCAGAGACTCTTCCTCTAGTACCAAAGAAAAGTTCACCATTGATCAAAGGTTGACCGCCCTTTGCCATTTCCAAACAGTAACTTGTTTCAGGATATTCGAAGTATTTACCTAACTCTTTAATATCGTGATAAGTACCTTTAAGAGCATCATAAACATCACCAGCACTAACATCGAAGGCGTGTCCAAGGGAGAAGGTAATTGAAGAACCAGAACCACGTTTGGACAAAGCCTCTTCTTGTTCTATGTTGGTGAAATAGGAAGCAACATTACCAGTACTTTCGATACCAAAGTGAGAACCGTATTCATCGCTATAAGAAACAGTATTGAAAGTGGCATTTCCAACATAGTTAGTGTAAACTCTGACATCAGATACATCGAAAGAAGATGGTAAGTCAATAGCAACTGGTTCATTGTCACGCTTAGCAGCAAATTCTTCATATGGGACACCAACAGTATCATAACGAACCTTGTTACCGAAGTGTTCAATTTCTAAGTATGGTTCAGAATCTCTGAGACCAAATGGCAAATGGAAGTGCCATCCTTTGGCACCAATGGCTTTAAGAGCAATTCCAACAGCACTAGAGAGTAAGTAAACAATGGCTGCAGCAAGACAAATAGCAAGAGAATCAAATTGACCAGCAAAAATAGCGATAAGACCTTGAATACAGTCAATTTTAGCATAATTTTCAGCATATTTTTTAACAAAAGTGTCTAAAGTGAGAGAACCATCTAAGATAAATTGTTTAAGGTCGTGGCTGATAGTACTACCAACACCTCTCTTAATTTGATCCATGACTTCATGTTTTTTGGAGAGAAGTTCAACACCAGTTTCCTTTTGTTCAGTTGCAAAAACTAAACCGATGATGCAAGCACCAGCAATAAGAGCGAAAGATTGTTTAGAGAACATGTTGAAGTTTTTATTTGATTGTTAGAGTGTTGAGTACAAGGGAAGTTTTTCGAGGGAAATTATTCGTCAATTTATATAATTTTGCAATCATAGTAACTCTACTTTGGTGGTCAATATCAGCAAAAGTTTATGCCATAAGTCAACTGAACTTGAGCTGTTTTCTAGATTTGCCGAAACCTTAACAGGTGAATTCCCTCTGATTTGTTTCACTTAATATTTGCTATACTCAATGATCGAGTCAATTCACTCGAAATAAACTTTGCGTTTTTTTTTTACGACTCGGTATTCTTTATCTTATTCGTAAGAAAGGCGCTATTGATCCATGTGATTGACTTTTATGAAGATTCAAAGATTACAGGGAACTTATCTTGAAGGTTGATTTCTTGGCAGATTCTGATTACTGCAAATTCCGTATCAAGCAATTTCTTTCGATAAGTATCATGCAAGTATCAGGGGTATTGGAAGACGAAAATGTGGGCCTTCTACAATAACATAGGAGTTCAACGTGGTGACTCTTTCAAATAGTCCGACTCTCTTACCTCTTATCACAAGCACTTTGCTTACACGATATCCATATCTTTAAAATCTCACGGCAAGACCCATACAAGAATGCATCGTGGCTTAAGTCATTAGTAATTGATATATTGCCTATCCTTCCAAGTGCGAAAAATAACTTGACTCGAAGACCGCATGGGTAAAAAATTCTGTCAAAATGCGAGTTTGACTTTGACTGCATGAAACGGATAAAACCTTGAGTGAAACAGAAAAACCTTCAGTAGAGTAAACGAGTCACCCTTACAATTCGAAACCACTGTCACTTAATGTGAAGATCAATACCGTCAAAAAAAACTTTTTTTTTAACCCGGTATAGTTTATCAACGAAATTATCCGCTATCCCTGAAAAATCAATTTGCAACTAAAAAGGAATTCAGTTGTTTCTGGAGATCTAATAAATTTCAGGTATTAATAAGCTTAAATCCATATTCCACCAGAATAATATCAATTTACACCACGTCGGACAATCTCATACGAATGTCCGACGGATGGAGTCATTGGATTGAAATTCATTTTTTCCACTTAAAAAATTCGGATCCAGCCAGTTGCGCTTCTAATTTATTTTTTAGCCTTGGTGCAGAACATGAATGAAATTCACACATATTAGCGAAAATTATTTCAATTAATTTACCGAATAGGGAATCATTTCTGATTCGGCTTTGATGGTGAAGCAAATTTGAAGTAAATCCCGAGGACTTCTAAGATCACTCCGAGGAAGTTTTAGGTTTCAGAAATGCCTCAATAAAACGTTTGCACCTTATCTGGGGAGGGCCCAATCCCGGTCTCGATTTGCTAAAGGCCGCTGTCAAAACTTTGACAAATTTCAAAAGGAGTCAATCTATGTGGCACAGTGGTAAGCGATAGCAAATTGGACCTTGGTAGAATACTCAGAAAAGAGAAATCTTTACAAACTTCGAAAGGAGTCAATCCATGTGGCATTAAGAACACATTGTATTTGAAGAATCTAGTTAACGAAATAGCAAAAGTATATAGACAATTCAAAAAGAAAGAATAACGTAAAAGAAGGATATAAAATTGTTTGAGTTTGAATTGAAGATAGTAGCTTACCTTGAAGCACATTTTCCAAGTAAATCAATCTAAGAGTAGTTAGATTGGGTGGTACATTGAGAAGAAAGGTCACCATGGCTATCGATGAAAAGTTCACCATTAAGTAATGGCTTTTCATCCTTTGAGACAGATAAACAATAATGAGTCTTGACATCAGTGAAGTAGTCAGCTAAGGCAGAAATACTAGCACCGGCTTTTTCGGCAGATTTAGCGACATCTTTGTCTTCAGAAGAGATATCAAAAGTGTTACCAACAGTGAAGTGGGCCGAGGAGCTATCATCTCGTTTATGTAAACCCGATTCTTCCAAGTTGTTGAAATAGTTGGCAATGTTATTATGGTTTTCAATACCATAATGAGTACCGAATTTATCGCTGTAAGAAATAGTGTTGAAAGCAGCATCACCGATATAGTTGGTGTAAATTCTGACATTCTGAACATCGAATGTGGCAGGTAAGTCGATAACTAAAGCATTGTCACGTTTGGTCAAATCATCATAAGCAACACCAACCCTGTCATAACGAACCTGGTTACCAAAATGTTCAATTTCTAAGTATGGCTCGGCATCTTTCTTTTTAAGGGCTTTAACACCCAGTGCTTTGAGACCAGCAGCAATGGCCCCAGTGATTAAGTAAACAGCAATAGCTGCAATACAAATTGCAATACCCAGGAAGTTTTCTTCGAAAATCTCAGCAATTCCACTAAGACAAGTAGCTGAAGCAATAGATTTAGCCTCGCTTTCGATGAAAGTATCTAAAGTTAAACCGGCACTCAAGATAAAGTGTTCAAGTTTAGTAACTACTGTAGACAAGTTCCTCTTTGCAATTTGATCCATAACTTCATGCTTTTTGGAGAGAAGTTCAACACCAGATTCCGATTTAGCACCTAAGGCAAAGCCAAGGATACAGAAAGTAGCGAAAGAGAAAAAGAAAGCTTTCTTGGTGAATAACATAGCAATAGAGAAGTGAGAGTAATGAGGAATGTCAAAGAATCAGTTTCTAGGAAAAATTTCAATGCTTTTATACCCATATCCTGGATCCTATCGAAGTTCACTATATTGCAAATTTCAGCTTCATTTTTACAATGCAACTCAGTAGATAAACTTTTATTGGACAATATGAGATATTTTTACTGCAAACAAGCATATTTTTTAACGGCTTCCGAAATATTTTCAAACACAATTTCAATTTGTTGAAATAACCGCTAAAAGAAAATTCAAACAAAGGTATTCGTCAAAAATGCCACAGAAGATGAGGTGCCAATATGATTAGCTTAATTGAAACAAAATGAAATTTTAACTAATTGCAAAAAAAGAAATAGCCCCAAGCTTTTACATGGCTTATCTAAATCCTGAAATATTCTGTTGATGGAATGAGGAGCAGTAGTAGATGTGAAATTGCAGAGAATCTAGAACGATTCGCTTGAATGAATGTGACGAGGGAATATAGATATATACGGCTGTAGATGTCAATATAATATAAGGTGGCTACTCCTTGGTATCTACCTTATTGTGATCTGAAGATACAATCAGATATCATTTACAATAAAGTTCAACCTTGTTGATTTCTTTTGTCACAAAATTACCGCTTTAAGGTTTTGATTAAAAGTGATAAGCAAATTTTAAGTTGTGCCTGAGTGCCAAATGTAAGTCACCTAATTAAGGTTTGAACTGAAAGGTACCGTGTAAGGCTTTTTGATTGATAGTTGTTGATTTAAGGTTTGTAAATTGAACCGTTGCTTTTATGAATACCTCGTGGTAGTTCTGGATCATCCTATATAGGTATGCAAATTAGTTTATATTTTGAGTTGCGAGTTTCGGCATGCTAACAGAACAGGTACCATTGAAGCTCTGTAGGTCTTCCTATACTTCATTTTCTTTTATTGTGCAAGACAATATGTGGAGATACGGGATATCACAAAACCTACACCAGTAGTTATCATTTAAGAAAGACTAGAAATGGAGATACGGGATATCACAAAACTACACCCGCAATTATCATTTAAGAGATGAAGGCATTGACAATGCACCTGAGGTGCCTGGACCGAAACTACCCCTTTGTTAGGGCTCCTAACTTAACAGTAGCGGTTAAAAAAAAAAGCTACGTCTTCTTGGCTACATCTTGAAACTACTTTTCTCACACACCATACAATAAGATGGGCTCACCCCACAATAGAATAAATGAGCTGATCTTGAGATTTGGAACTCATGTATATGAATATAGGAACAAGGAATAGGTGAAAGTTTAGGAATGTTATACTGTTTAGGTTTTCTGATACAGCAAAGCGCATGTGTCAGTAGAGGGTACAAACGCAAGTACCATCGTCAATAATTTGATGTATGCACGTTGGACCGGCTTTTTTCCGGATAATCTAGACAGCCGCATGCAGGAAAAATACACAAAACAAAATCAATCACCTGATAAGAAATGCATACGTACACCATTTTGAAATCACACCCGTACACAATATTCGAAATGCATCCGTACACCAAAATGTCAGCTGATTAGGTTAGCCAAGGACCAATCCGTACACCAAATGAATCTAACCTCCCGAAAATGGGTCCACCGATCATATGCACCCGCTTCTGTCGATCAAGCAGATTGTTGTGGCGGAGTTGGTGCCCTTGCAGCATGTGGCCGACTTGTTCGCCTACTTGTTGTTAGATACGAAAGTTGTAAAGTTAACCAAAATGAAATCGCACCTCCATTAACAAGATTATCATTTTAGAGTCTCTTCTGGGGCTACTTGGATCCGCTCTTATTATGGCCTAAAATTCGCTCTATTGATAACAATATCGTCAATTAATGTGTAGAATTTGTGGTCGTTTTTTCTAAAGAATTTCTTTTCGCTATGCTGTAATTCCTTCTTCCGACTCAGTGATGGAATATCAATGGTTCTTGCACCACCATACGTAAAATAAAGGAATGGCTTTTTAAGTCATATTTGTAGATATTTGTTCAATAGACTGGATTCGATAGAGGGAATTTTTTTTCGCTGGAGGCTAACCGGATTTAAACCAGGAACGGAATTCAAATTGAGATTCTTGTTTTCAAATAAAAAGCCTTCAGAATTCCGACTTCATAAAGGCTAGTTCGTGCGAATAATAAATAAGCATACAGTATCTTTCGGGACCGCAATATATAACTCCAATTACGTAGGTACATTGTTGTTCGCAAAGTAAATGACAATTGTAATGCCAGTGATGATTGGAATTTTGGGAATATTCGTTTTCATTTGCCTTTATTCCGTGGGGGTACATCCCAGATACACCATTATAGGAATGTTTGCTAGCAACATAATGATTGCATCTCAGGTAATTACTAACGCATGGTTTCCTATTGTGTGCCAAGATGTTAATACTTCAAGATGTTACTATCTTACCACTGCTAATCTGGCTGTTCAGGTTCTCAGTATTGCAGGAATTGTGGTGGTTGTAGTTAAGATGTTTCTCGCTATATTCTCAACTTGAATATATCCATTCCAAAGTTTCAAGCTGATTTTTTTAAGCTACAAAACATGGGGTACTGTATTCAAATCTGTACATGTATGATCACTAAACCAAATGGTTGATTTCAAATCTTTTGTATTGCTATAAATAATCTTATTGTGTTATTACATGCAACTTACTATAGCCCACTATATTCAGTCCTTATTGGGTGCAGTTTAGGTTTGGAAATTTAGCCGAATACATCTTGGATATATAAAGTATTCTTTCGTTTGTCTCAACTTTCTGTATTATGAAGTGAAAACAGGTAAAAGCTATTTTAAGATTCCACAGCAAATAGTATGCTGAACAAAGAAAATGCACCAGAGAAGAAAATATCAAAGCAACTAAGGGATGCTGTCTGAATGGGCTGCAAATTCTACACCACTTGAATATATTCATTCTATTCAACACTGTCAACTGCTTCTCTCCCTGCTTAGAAAGGGCATCGCTGAGTGCGTACTCTACGAAGTCTATAAACTAATTTGCAACCTCTCTTCGACGAATTGTTTATTTGAAAAGCCGACTCTTTATTACTAGAGGTACGCATTGATTATGTTTTCCGATACCACCATTTTATTTTTCTCCCCACGAATTTGGTGAATTCTCCTATTATATTTTTTTATAGTAATATACAATTTGGTAAATCTGAGTTGTCCATATTTCACGGATTCCCTACGAAGTATTGGCAAATATAGTGGCACTTGTTTCTACTCTGATAGCGAATTAATGCCGACCCCCTAGCGAGTTTGTGAGTTTGCGACATCCAGATAGCAGAGGTGCGTAATACACTGGGAGTTAACTGTAGAGGCGGTAGAACCTTCCAAGTGAGGCATATTGCATATGTCAATTAGAACCAGTTTATTGTTCAGCGTTCATGTTAGGGAGTGAAATGGATCGACGGTTGCAGATCCAGAGATTTAGCTGTACGGAATTTGAAACCAACAGAAAGGACTAAGACCGGTGAAACACTGGCGCAATAATGCCTCACATTCGAAAACTTCCTCCGCACGGGAGCACTCTACGGATATAGTACGGCAAAGTACATAAGCTGGGGTCGGGGTTGGCCTGTGTCAAGATGCAGTAGACAAACCCTGCTTTGCCCTTGGGACGGATCTTATTGTTTGAAAGGAATTCTTATTGTTCTCCCCTTCTGTACCGAATCCCTATTGGCTTCAATATGCAATTACGAGAAAACTCCTGGATGACATCATCCGTCTGATATTTTTTCCACAGTGGGTATTTACGAGATAAGTTGGGGGTTTTATTTTTTTGAGCTTTTGTGTGGTGCGCTTTTAGGCTTAGATCTAAATGCAACCGGGTTTCATTGAGATAATCGGTTGTTTTCGGGCGACAAAAAGCAAAAAAAGCACCATAAATAAAAGGTAAAGATATACGAGAGGCGGGGTATCATAGTGGGATAACCTCGGCAAAAGGGAAAAACTACCTACGCGATAACGGAGAAAGCTCAACTACGAGAAATTACAGGAAGTTCAACTACGAGAAATTAAAGAAAACTCCATCTACGAGAGAAAAATAAGAAAAGCAAGAGAAAAGTTTACGAAATTCTGAGAACAGAAAAAAAAAAAAGAAAATAACTCTAGGCATCGGACTTATCCTATGACAAGACAATTAGGGTTAAGCTTCTATGTTCATAGTATAGACAAAATTGCGTTTCTTATCGTTAACCTCCGAATTCTTGAGGTGAAGCCAAGCATTTTGCGTTTATAACCAAAAAAGAGCGA
>JANIVW010000126.1:0-12655 GCA_030555995.1 Isabelozyma heimii
GACAGCTCAAATGATGAGAAACATATGAAGAGGGATTTTGAAAGGCTTGACTCTATCTTGGGTATACTTGGATCTAGTGGAAATGATAGTCAAGAAAGTCAAAAAATGTCTATCGAGGATCCTGAAGAGAGTGGAACGTATGAAACTGATGGAAGTACCTCCTATGGAGGAGGATTCGACGATATGATCAAACCGTAATCTTGTATAGAGGGAGAATTATTGGAAGGAAATACCGAAATCGAAAGTGTGAAAAGGACAACTTATGCAAAATGCTTAGTTTAAAAAATTGTGTTGTGGATATGTGGTTTATATCACATAATCAAGCTCAGGCATTGTCTATGTAATTTATAAAAGGAATTAACGCAACTTCCTACGTATGTAAAACATCCTACCTAGAAGATCCCCTCTATGAAGATATTGGTAGTTTGTATAATAAAAGACCATTACGTGAATACGATTACGTAACCAGGTTAACTGATCGGAGAATTCGATTCTGGAAGCGGAAAAACAGGTCTGGTGCATTAACCGGGTGTGAATCTAGAATTCCGTTAAAGCCATTCCAGACTTGTTCCCGAGAAGAATGATAAAGTGGTACGATCTGCAAAGAACGAGTGTGAAGAAGGCATGCTACAGAGGTTTCTCGGAAGAATGAATAATAACTGGATCCGGTCCACTAGGAGTTTTAAAAAAAAGAATTTCCTGACGCGACGACTAATTTCAGATCAAAGGCTGTTCATATCCATGGAATATTGTGAAAATGGCAGGTGGACCACAGGACGGTGGAGTGCATAGGCCGGGCAAAAAGAAACCATATTAACCGCATACGGGTTCATTTTAGGTTGTTACAAGATACCTTCTCTTACATTCATCCCTAGGCCAGGAACAATAGCAATGAAATAAGGTTGCTACACATAAACGCATCCAACAAACGACAATTCAGGTTAGAAACCTCAGACAAACAGAAAAAGCAAAGAGAAAAATAGCCCGCCTTTCAGCACCTGCAGACGGGTCCCAAAGCGGAATTTATCTAGAAGTGGAACATATATAAGAAATGGATTCTGCTAACGGGGGGAATCAGAGTTGAAAGGAGATATAGTTAAAAATGGCTCTTAAAGGTATAGGAAGAGTTAATGACTTCAGTACGCTCACGCCACCATTGGCAGAAGGTGATGACTACTTCCTGGCAATTGTTCCCCATAGACAGAATTCGAATCCAGAGTTAACGGTTGCAGTACCACCATTTACGGTGCCCAACAGATCGTTTTCGATCCCCAAGCTCATGCCCACAATGGAGCGAACCTCCAGCGACTATCATAAGATATACACCCCATTCAAGTTCCTCTTGGTAGATGATAACGTCATAAATCTACGGATCCTACATAAAATCTTGATCAAGTTGTATCCCAATGCTAGTATAACTACCGTAGACAAGAGCTACGAAATCCCCAGTCTTGTTCAGCGGCAGAAGTTTGATGTGATTTTCTTGGACATCGATATGCCGATACTTACCGGCATTGACATTGCCAAGATTATAAGAAAAGATTTGCACGATGTGGCCATTATTGCTGTCACCACCAGAGCATCCACGGATGATCGCAAGCTCTACTATTCGCTAGGTATAGATTATACTTTGGCCAAACCACTCAACTACACTCTCAACCACATCGTTAGCTGTGTCGAGTCGGTGATAAGGTACAGAAAGACCTTGATATGAATTATGATCCATTTCTAATAACCTTTTCACTTCAGCTTTTGAATTGAACACTATCTTGATTTCACTTCTTCCATTCTGTTCTTTCGCTGCTTCACTTCTTACATTTCTGTTCTTTGACCGCTTCATTTCTTCCATTCTGTTCTTTCAATGCTTCATTTGCTCCTAATCTGTCTTACGGTGTTCATCATGGTCTCGGCCCGGTTTATTTCCTATTTGTATAATTATTACGGTTTATGTCTATTACCCAATTCGGTATGTAGCACTAGATTGTTTGCTCTCAGGCGTAACTCTATTTCTTGATCCCAGCTATGCCGCGATCTCCGACATCAACTGGATACAGCGATCGATGTTTTCCCCCCGAATAGCACACACTGGGATAAGCTTCCAGTCGTGGTTGTTGCTCACATACGTTTTGAGTTTGGTGAAATTATCGCTCGTTTTGGTCAAGTCTGCTTTGGTAGCAATAATCAACTTTTTCTTCCCCCTCATTCTCTTCTCACCTACTTCCGTCACCAAAGTATCCAAATCCTGTAGAATATCTTCCGATTCGAGCGAAATCACCATAACCAACCCTCCACTTCTCTCGATGTGCCGTAAAAAGTCTAGACCCATACCCTTATTCTCATTCGCACCTTTGATGATTCCTGGAATGTCTGCTACGGTAAATGGCTCCTTGTCGATACCATTGTCTATGGTGCCAATGGTTGGTTGTAACGTTGTGAACTCCCAGTGTCCGACCCGTGGTTTGGCCTTAGAGATTGCTCTCAACAACGTAGACTTGCCTGCATTTGGAAGGCCAACAAGTCCCAAGTCCGCAATCAACTTCAACTCCAATAAATAGAAATTTGTGAGTCCATCACGGCCTCTTTTGCTGAACCGAGGGTTTCTGATGTCTTTGGTCAAGAAATGCATGTTCCCCATGCCCCCTCTGCCTCCTCGTTGGAGGAGAAGCGGCTGCGTAGTGACTTTATTGAGGTCAAGGCCCAAAAATGGGAATTGGTCGTTGATCAACTCTTCGTTGATTATTTCTTCGTCATATTGGCAAACCTTCTCATTCAAGTCGTTAAAGTAGTTTCGTGCCCGCTGATACTCTTCGTCTCTTTCCTTGAAGATCCAACCTTCTCCCGGACTGTAGCTATCCCGGAAAAACTGGTGGTAAATATCCCGATGCTGATAATTGCCTAGCAACTCGAATTTAATGTCTTCTAGACTTGCATTCTTTTTGATCATATCTCGGATAATTAGTGGATCAGGGATCCATTTGATCGTGGTTCCTACAGGAACATCAATGATAATGTCCTTACCATGTTTCCCGTCCAATTGAGAGCCTGTACCAACACCTCCATCGCCTGCTTGGTAGCTTCTTTTGATCTTGTGCAACGAGGATAATCCGTCAACCACTCGTAAATATACGTCACCCCCATCACCACCGTCTCCTCCATCAGGGGGTCCTACAGGTCGATGAGCATCTCGGAAAAACGATACACTTCCATTACCGCCTTTTCCACTCTGGATTCGGATAAACTTCAAGTCCTCGAACGACCGCTGTTCCACTCGTTTAACTCGCTTGATCTTCTGATTCAAACCTCCGGTGAATACCAAATGTGTGTGGTGCTCGTCTCCGAGAAAATAGTCTTTCAATGATACCAAAAACTTGTTGAAACCCCGGTCTGTAGCTCCTAAGTCTTTGTATTTGACCTGATCTTTATACACCAGCACGGGAATGTGGTCAACATCCTGGGGCTGGAAAAATTGGTAGTTCGTGTTGGGGAGAGCACTGCGAGGAACTGAGGAGTTCCATCTTCGCTGTAGGATAGCCAAACGCCGGATATTCATGCCAGTGAAGAGATGAAGTTGGTACTTAACGGTGCACGGATGTAGAGTAGAGACGTTTTGGTGCAGAATATTTCTGGTGCACGGACTATTTGGGTGAAAAATCGATGCTCATCTCAAATCATCATTGACCAAAACCCACCAAAATCACCACCAACACCACTCTATGCCTGACTTTAAAGAGCTCGGAGTCGCCAACTGGCTCAGTGAAGCCTTGAACTCGATGAAAATCTACACCCCGACATCCATTCAAGAATCATGTATTCCAAAGATTCTCCAGGGCCACGATTGTATTGGAGGTGCCAAAACCGGTAGTGGGAAGACCATTGCATTTGGAGTTCCCATTCTCACCAAATGGTCCGAGGATCCCATGGGGGTCTATGGATTGGTCTTGACCCCCACTAGAGAACTTGCCATTCAAATTGCCGAGCAATTCACTGCCTTGGGCTCTTCCATGAACATCAAAGTAAGTATCGTGGTTGGAGGAGAGGATTTCGTCAAGCAAACGCTTGATTTACAGAAGAAACCCCATATTATTATCGCTACTCCAGGAAGATTAGCGGACCACATTCTACATAGTGGAGATGATATCATAAACGGGTTAAAGAAATTAAAGTTTTTGGTACTAGATGAAGCTGATCGTTTGTTAAGTAACAGTTTCAGCAAAGATTTGGAGAAGATTTTCAGAATAATTCCCTCGTCCGACAAGAGACAAACATTATTGTTTACTGCTACAGTAACTGATGCGGTAAGAAGCTTGAAAGATAAACCTTTACCTCCAGGGAAGCTTCCTGTTTTCGTTAGTGAAACCGATACTATTGATAAAGTAGCAATCCCTGCCACCTTAAAAACCAGCTATTTATTCATTCCTTCCTACGTTAAAGAAGCGTACTTGCATAACATTTTGACATTGACAGATTATAAGAATTCCACCTGCATTATTTTCGTAAACCGAACTCATACGGCCGAAGTGCTAAGACGGACCCTCAAGAAGTTGGACTTTCGGGTCACATCATTACACTCGGAGATGCCACAAGCAGAAAGAGTCAACTCGTTGCATAGATTTAAAGCTAGTGCTGCAAAAATATTGATTGCAACCGATGTAGCATCTAGAGGGTTAGACATCCCTACAGTGGAGTTGGTGATTAACTATGATATTCCTGCGGATGCTGACGATTTTATTCATCGAGTCGGTAGAACTGCCAGAGCAGGAAGAAAGGGTGATGCGGTGTCATTGGTGACAGAAAATGACGTTGAAAGAATATTGTCCATAGAAGAACGTATTAATAAAAAAATGGACTTGATGGAGATCATCAATGATGACAAGATCATAAAGGAGTCATTGATGGTTGTGTCGAGTGCCAAACGGGAAGCATTGCTGGATATGGATAAGGAGAATTTTGGGTCTAGGAAGAAGAACAACAAAAGAAAGGGAGGTGAAGAAGTGAAAGTAGAAAAGAAGAAGAAAAAGAAGAAGAACTAGATAAATAGTCCAATTTCTATATGAAATGAAGAAACTAACCTTTTCCTGCAGAACAGTATGGATAAAAGATGAAGAATTGGTTTGATATTCATCATGCCAATATCAGTGATTAATTACCTTGTTTTGTATCACGGAGAGTCAAATCTGTTTAACGGTTTATAGAAGATGACGAATAACTGAGTATGAAGATTTGTAGGGATAATTTGTTTGTGAACATAACTAGGCGATTCAATGCCACTATCTAGTATTTTGCTTCAGTGTCTCTAATATTCAGTAACGACAAAGGCATGATAAAATGCATGATAATCTTGATGCTAATCAAGGCTTTCACCGCTTCTTCTCAATGTTTCCCACTGACGTCTTTTTTGCTTACGACTCTCTCATATATCGTTCGATAAGCAACAAAATGCTGATCACTATCAACATAAACACAATAATCGTCATACAAACTACAGTAACAAAATTATTGAAGTTATAGGTTGCTATCTTGTGTTTAGCGTAGCGATTGATGGTAATCCAGTAGTTAACTCCACTCACCACTAACTGGGTCAAAGACATGGCCATAAGCAAGTAAGCTATGGGCCCTGTATATTGAGGATGTCTCTTTCTAGGGACAACTTCATCTTTATAGCTCAATTGGAAATTAAGAACCACTCCTAGCGCTGCGAAGAATAATGCTGTAGTGAACCGTATAAATGTCAAGCAAGTCCTTTCTGATTGGAGGACGTCTCGTGGTTCACTAGAGGTCACGTCCAAGATTAAATTATAGGGAAAGCCACCAGTGAGTGATGAAGGTTCATATGATACAGGGGATATTGGTACCCCGTCCTGGGAACGACTTTCGGGGTAGGATGGGCGTAAACTGGAGGTTGATCTCCTGGATCGTGGAGTACCCATGGCTGAAGCTGGATCCTTGGGCGAGTAAGTCTCGAAACGATTCTCGAGCTCCAGCACATTCACCTGGGAGTCGGAACGGTAATTCATATCCACGTCAACGATAGAGGAGAAGAAGGAAAGAAGAAAGACGAGTAGATACAAGACGAGAGAAGTTGGTTGTGGCTGTTCCAATTATAGAAATGTCGCACCTGCGAAATCAGGATCAACTCAAGGCCTAATTTCAGAGGTCAAGCTTACTATATTAAGTTGTAATGTCGTCAAAATGATCTCATGACTTTCATGAGACCGGATATGTGCCCGAATGTTGTTATCAACAAGAAAGCATGGGTGTGGGTGGAAAATCACTATCACAAATCCCAGATTGATGTCGAATCGTTTTCGCACCCATAGAGTCAATGAGCTCGAATTATACATTAATAGCAGGCCAATACCACTCAGTAGAGAGAGAATTTCAACTAAAGATGGTTTCTGTGCTTCTCTCCACAGTAGAGAACTCTTCGGACGACTACAGCTTGATCATATCCAAGGTGTACGGATCTAGAACCGGATGTACGGAGGTTTCTCTGCAACATTATGTTTTCTTATGAACCTCATCTGCTGTAAACAAACTTTTATACTCCGCTAATT
This sequence comes from Isabelozyma heimii, assembly GCA_030555995.1. Classification (NCBI taxonomy): domain Eukaryota; kingdom Fungi; phylum Ascomycota; class Pichiomycetes; order Serinales; family Metschnikowiaceae; genus Isabelozyma; species Isabelozyma heimii. The sequence continues at coordinate 6,555 of JANIVW010000126.1, forward strand.
TCCTCTTTCCGTATACTTTCTTCCACGAATTTCGCTCCATTCCAGACCCAGACCATGAGTAGAGTCAGCAAACCCAAAACCTCATGTAGAACATGTGGTAAGACGGGTACTTTTCAAATCGACAGAAACTCGGCATCCGGAGATCTAATATGTACCAACTGTGGTACCGTTCAAGAAGAAAATCCTATCGTCAGTGAGATCCAGTTCGGGGAGACCTCCACCGGGGCTGCCTCCGTTCAAGGTAGTATGGTGCGATCTGACCAGGCCCGTGCTACATTCAATGGGAGACAAAATGCTATGGAAAGTCGAGAACAGACCCTTGCAAAAGGTCAAAGAAACATCAGGAAGATAGCAGCTGCGTTGAAGATTGACGATACTGTTGCCACAGCCGCAGGAGGGTGGTTCAAGTTGGCGTTGACGCAAAATTTCGTCCAAGGAAGACGATCCCAGAACGTATTAGCAGCGTGTTTGTATGTTGCCTGTAGAAAGGAAGGAACTCATCATATGTTAATTGATTTTAGCTCACTACTACAGATTTCCGTTTATTCGCTAGGAGCAACTTTCTTGAAAATGGTCAAAGCTTTACAGATTGTTAATTTACCATTAGCTGACCCTTCATTATTTATCCAGCATTATGCAGAAAGATTAAATTTTGGCTCGGCAACATTGAAAGTGGTGAAGGACGCAACGAAAATCTCACGTAGAATGGCGAGTGACTGGATTCACCAAGGGCGTAGACCTGCGGGAATAGCAGGAGCATGTCTTCTATTAGCATCAAGAATGAATAACTTCAGAAGAACTCACGCTGAGCTTGTTAATGTTGCCCATGTCGGGCCTGAAACACTTCAGAGGAGATTGAACGAGTTCAAAAAAACCTCCTCAGGGGACTTGACGGTGTCGCAGTTTTTGGAATCAACTACGAATAATCCAAGTCTACCTCCTTCTTACAGCAAAAATAGAAGGATCGAAGAGAAGTTGAAGTTGAAAATACAGGAAAGGGAAGAGGCATTGGAAAGGTATAAGAAAATGGCCAAAAATAAGCAGTTGATTCCCAAGGAGCTTCCAGAAATTCTCCGACCTCCAGTAAACAAGGAAGATATAGAAGAAGGGGGTGATAAAAAAGAAAATGCAGGTAAAACAAAGAAAATAGACGGGAAGCAGCTGGATGACAAGGCTGTAGCGGGGGAGAAGCAAGATGACAAGACTGAAGCAGGGGATCCAGAGAAGGAAAATGTTAGTCAAGAGGAAGAAAATACCGACGATCAAGAGAAAGAAACCTCCGTTGATCAAGAGGCCGTAGTTTCTGAGGCCAAAGAAGTGATGGCCAGGCTCATACTACACGAATCAGAGCGAAATAAGTCTGAGCTTTTCGTAGAGAGTTCGGACAACGAATCTGAAGCTGAATTTACCACACCTCCAAAGAATTTCACACCACGCAGAAGTTTACGGTCCAAAATTAGAGCCAGTGCCATGCGACCCAACTATGATGAAGTAGAATCGGACGACGAGAAAGACGATGAGACATTTGAGGAAGAGCCAAAGGCAACACCGTCTAAAACCATGAGATTATCAAACCTAAGCGAAGTACCACGTAAGTCCCATAGTCCAGCGCTTAGGAATGCCCATACCAAAACGAGAGTCCCCGTTAAAGAACGGGTGAAAAGAAACAAAACCAACGAAAAGATCAATAGAGAAGATGCACTATTACAGTCAGTGTTAATGGATGGGGTTTTAACTGAGTCTGACATCACCGACGAAATAGAACGAATCATCAACAAACAGAAGAAATCTATCGAAGATTCTTCGTATTTCACACCATCTGAATTACAAAAAATTACCGATGTAGAAAGACAAATTGAAATCAACAGGCCAAGAAATTTGGTTAGAAATTTGCCCACTACTAAGCAGTTGCTTGAGACAGTGAAGTCAGATGAAGTGATCAATTCCGAGGATGATGATGATGAAATTGGTACTGTGGAATTGAGTGCTACGGAAAAAGCTCAGAAGACCAGAATTTGGACTGGCTTGAACCACGATTATATCATAGAACAAGAAAAAAGGAGATTGAAGGAAGAAGCTGATTTATTGACAGGGAATACTTCTGCTACTCGTAAGAGAAGAAAGATTACGAAACAAGAAGCAATTGATGAAGTTGATGCTGCGAATAAATTTACGGGTATTGGCGGATCGATGGGTTTGCCAGGGGTTGATGAAGTCACGGGTGAGCCTATTAGTGCTGCCGATAGTGCTAAGAAGATGTTGGCCAAAAAGTCGTTTTCTAAGAAGATTAACTATAACTCGCTTGTTGATTTGTTTCAAGAGGGTTTATAGGCAGCCTCATACCGCCTTTTCTAGTAGAGTATAATTCTGGTAATTTCTTTGCACTAGAATTGGTGTAGGGATGTTACCCTCTTTTCACTAGCTATGCTGGTAATTTATATAGCCTGAATAAATTACATTGGTAGCAGATTTTGCTCATATTAATAGTCACCTTGTAAGTCTACACCAGAAAAATGCCAGAAATTTTTGAGATGAGCATCGAATTTTTTTTTTTTTTTGGTAGCTTTCCTTAGCTTTCCTTCTACTTCACATCCACAATACAGCATGGGTAAGAAAAGAAGAGCTGCTATATTGCCAACCAACATAATTCTCCTACAGAATGTTGTTCGTAGGGATCCCGAGTCGTATCATGAAGAGTTTTTACAGCAATATGCCCATTATCAGTCACTCAGAGACATTTTCTTAATGAACCCCAGTGAAGCAGATAAAGGAGAAGAATTTGGAGAATTGCTTGGCTTTGTTACTGCAGTGTGTACTTGTTATCCCAAAGAGACCGCCAGCTTCCCTGAAGAGCTCAAGGAGATCCTTCTTACCAATCACCGAGACTTATCCCCGGACTTGAGAGAGAAAATCATCCAGTGTTTGACTACATTACGGAATAAGGATATAGTGAGTTCCGAATTTCTCATTCAGACGATTTTCCCGCTTCTCCATGCCTATGGTGCCAACGGGACCGGGAACAGTGCCAATGCAGGTCAGCATGTAAAAGCATTAAGACACCAAATCTACAGTACTTTAGTATCTCTTCTCAAATCGGTGAACACTGGGGCCAAAAATCAGAAACTAAACCGGTCCACACAAGCATTATTGTTCAATTTGTTGGACAAACGAGACTCGCAAGGGTTATGGGCCACCAAACTCACTCGAGAGTTATGGAGACGAGGCATATGGGACGATTCCCGTACTGTAGAACTTATGACCCAGGCGGCATTACATCCGGACGTAAAAGTGTCTGTTGCTGGGGCTAAGTTCTTCTTAGGAGCTGATAAAGAAAGAGAGGAGAATTTTGACGACGATAGTTCGGATGATGATGGGTTTGATATGGGAGCATTAAAGCACAAGATGCAAATCAACAAGAATTCACTGAAAAGAGCCAAAAAAATGGAACAGGCTGTGAAAGCAATGAAGAAGAAGAATAGCGCCAAACACTCGGCCACATATCTTAATTTCTCGGCTATTCATTTGTTGAGAGACCCTCAAGGGTTTGCGGAGCAGTTGTACGATAGTCACTTGAGTAATAAGAACAGTAATCGATTTGATTTGGACCAAAAGATCATGTTCATGAACTTGATTTCCAGGTTGATCGGGACCCATAAATTGACGGTGTTGGGGATTTATTCGTTCTTCTTGAAGTACTTGACCCCCAAGCAAAGAAACGTCACCCAAATTATGGCTGCTTCGGCCCAGGCATCGCACGATTTGGTGCCCCCTGAGTCCATAGCTACGGTTGTTCGTAAGATTGCTGATGAATTTGTCAGCGACGGAGTGGCTGCTGAAGTGGCTTCTGCTGGTATCAACACCATTAGAGAAATCTTGTCGAGGGCTCCGTTGGCCATCGATGCTCCATTGTTGCAAGATTTGACCGAATATAAGGGTTCCAAGTCGAAAGCCGTGATGATGGCAGCAAGATCATTGATTTCGTTATACAGAGAAGTTGCACCGGAGATGTTGTTACGAAAAGACCGGGGTAAGGTTGCTAGCATGGACTTGCAAAAGGCCCGGAACGAGGGCGGTGAAGCCACCAAGTTGAAGTTCGGGGTAGAGAGCGGAGTTGCTACTGGAATCCCTGGGTTGGAGTTGTTGGCTAACTGGAGAAAAGAACAGGGTCTTGAGGGTAATGAAGACGAAGAAGACGATAAGAACTGGGAAGTTGATGAGGATGAATATAGTGATGTGGAAGGTGAATGGGTTTCTGTGAAGTCAGATGAAGAGATCGAAATCAGTGACAGTGAAGATGAAAAGAAGGAGAACGAAATGGATCACCAGAACGAAATGGATCACCAGAACGAATCGGAGGACTCTGAGTTGGACCTCTCTTCCGACGATGAAGAGGAAGAGAGCAAGAAAAGAGCAAGCGATGATAATTCTGACCAGGAAGCAAAGAAGGTCAAACCTCTGGAGCCAAAGTCGGCCGAGGATGTGATGACAGAGCTCTTATCAAGCCGGATTTTGACCCCGGCCGATTTTGCCAAGTTGGAGGAGCTTAAGATGGAAGCCGGTGTGAACAAAATGATGGGTGTGGCGAACGAGGAGTCTGTCGACTCTACGTCATTGGTGGGTAAGGTTAAATACAAGCAGTTGAGAGAAGAGAGAATCGCCCAGGCCAAGGAAGGAAGAGAAGGCAGAGAGAAGTTTGGGTCAAGAAAGGGAAAGAGAGACCAGCCCCATTCCACCACCAACAAGGAAAAGGCCCGGAAGAAGAATTTCGTGATGATGATCCACAAGAGGTCGGTGCAGGGCAAGCAGAAGTTGTCGTTGAGAGACCGTCAAAAGGTGTTGCGGGCCCATATCGACAAGCAGAAGAAGAAGGGTTTCTAAGCGTGGAAATAGAGTATAGCAGATTGTACAGATGGATTTTAGGAAAATAATTCAAGGCAATGAAGTACTAGTGCTGGTATATGGAGCTAGTGAGTGCTTATGAAGACTATAGTACCTGTAGATTTAATAAAACTATTAGTTTATGCTAATAAAAGCCATAATAGGCCAAAAAGTAAGCTTAATGCTAGTATAGACTATCCAAGGCTAAGGAAGATTAGTAGTGCTTGTATGTTAGATTATTAGTAAGTGCTATTTGATACTGCTGGTATTTGAATGATAATGAAGGATGTAACAGTGTCACTGCTATAGGATCACCAGTAGCTAAAGAAAGTACATGCTATTCTTTCCTTACAATGCTACTTCTCTACGCATTCCTTGATATGCTTAGCAATCAAAGAATTTATTATAAGTTCTGACAGTCAGTTCCGGAGTGAACATAGGTTTTTCCCCAGTTTTCTCGTCTCCCAATTCTATAGCTAAAAGAACTTAATAATTCTACTTGTGTTAGGTACACTTAGCTACTCTTATAAAGGCTATCATTGCATGCCCAACAAAGACTATTGAGTCAGCTAATCAGATCTGATAGTTTCCCCTTCGAATAAAAAAGACTACTGGTATATGCTGACGAAGACTATTAGTTCTTTTCGGACAACTAACAAATGCTATTGAAGATTAATACTTGTACTTTAGAACATTTGTAAAAATAGTCAAGCTAAGTAACATAAATGGGTTTTAAAACCTACCAGAAGAAAAAATTTCCTCCCTCCGGAATTGAATTCATTTATAGTATGTTTTATGTTTGGCTGATTACCATAACGGCAGACAGGAATAGCTAAATATATTCCTCGGCTACAAATGATGTACGTCACTGTTGCAGTAAAAACCTCATATGAAATGTACTTGCCATAGTTTGACATTGATTGAGTCACAAATTCCTGGACATATTGAAGGTAACACAACTCCTTACAGGTAACGTCATGCAGTGCAAAGCACATTGACGTTAGTCAAGCAGTTCTGAGAAAGCAGAGGGTATTGAGAGAATTCATGCTCAATAAAATATGCAAAATAAATACGGATCGATCACTGTATTGAATTCTTTGATGAGTTAACAAACCAGCCAACTCTGAACACAAGAAATCTAAAGTAAATCTTCAAATCTCCCTCCCTTATGTTGTCCAAGAGAACTGCCCATATATGTTGAGCAATGCACGACTTGGCTGTAA